>JABSNV010001251.1:0-90000 GCA_024085815.1 Flaveria linearis
TAAATGAAAAGACTGATATGCAAACCAAATATAATAATATCAAATCATTTTGTCTTGCTGCAACTCATATGTGCTCAAGTCATGTTTGACTTGGGTACCAAAAGCTAATTTTTGTACTAATGCAGGGACAACCGCAAAAGGTTATTGAATTCTATGGCATGTTAGATAGCGGTTGTTCAAGACATATGACTGGAAACTTATTATTACTACAAGATGTTCAGTCATATACGAGGAAGAGTGATTTTCACGGGAGACAAAGGAGGACGTATAATCCAAGCGTGGTACAGTTACAAATGGTGTCCTTAGCTTGAAAATGTTAATTTGTTTAGGAATTAAAACATAACCTGTTAAGTGTCTCAAATCTGTGACAAACAATATTCTACACACTTTACTAACAAAGAATGCTTAATCTTAAAACCGGGTTTTGTTGTTCCAAATGAATGGATTTTGATGAGGACTCCGAGAGACAATGACACATATCTTCTTGATATGCATTGTTTCATTCTTTGGTAACCTTCTTGCTTACTATCCAAAGCCTCGAGAATGATTCCATGTTATGGCATCGTCGGTTAGGACATGTCAATCTTAAAACATGAATAAACATGTACGTGGAAATCATTTATTGTTTACCTGAAAAAGAATTTCAATTAAATGAACATTGTTTGTCATGTTCTAAGGGTAAACAACATAAACTTCCTCACAAACCAATTGCACACAACTCAGTCTAATCAATCTTACAACTCTTACACATGGATCTTTTGGTCCAGTGAGTGTTTTAAGTTTGGGTCGAAGATCTTACTGTCTGGTTGTTACTGATGACTTTTCTAGATTTACTTGGTGTTTTTCTTAGCATCTAAGGATGAAACTCCACACCTTTTGATCAAGTTCATTACTTTGGTGGAGAATCAGACAGAGAAAAAGGTAAAATGCATCCGAAGTGACAATGGAACAGAGTTTTGCAATCAAACTCTGAATGAGTTTTGTGAATCAAAGGGAATTGCTAGACAATTTAGTGCTGCTGGCACACCACAACAGAATGGGGTTGCAGAAAGAAGGAATAGAACATTGATTGAAGCTGCTAGAACAATGATATCTGCTGCAAATTACCTTTGTTCTTTTGGGCTGAAGCAGTAAATACTGCATGTTATGTTCAGAATCGTGTTTAATCAACAAAAGATTAAATAAAACTCCATATGAAATATTTTATAAACACAAACCCAAAGTTAAATATTTTAAAGCCTTTGGTTGTTGTTGCACTTTGTTGTATACAACTGAATCAAGTTCAAAATTTTCTGAAAATGCCGATGAATGTTACTTTGTGGAATATGCTGCTAATAAGGTTGCATATCGAGTTTATAATAAAAGAACTAGACAAATAATTGAGTCATTTAACATTGATTGGCACAGCTTAACATAACTGATGCAGGTTCAGCTCCTTCATGGGTTTATGATTATGAATCTTTGTTCATAAATTTTAAAATTTCTAAATCTTCATCTGCAGATTCTAATTCTCAAGCAATCTCCTTGGAAAACAAAATCATTGGGGAACTTCCATCTTTGATATCTGATGATTCTGCTACTGCTTCATCATCCAAAGATATTCCTACAGCTTCTGTACAAGTATCTGAATGTTCTGATTCTTTAGATGTTCCTTCAGAACAAATTTCTACCCAGGAGCTAGAAGAATCATTAAGTTCACCTCTATCGGCATCTTCTTCAGAAACTATGGATACACCGATCGAAGTCATTCAAGTTCCATTTGAAGACTCTCCAATGTGTCTACTGCTTCTGAAAATCCTATTTCAATAACACACTTGAAGAAAATATTGTGTATCAATCTCGCCAATCTGAAAAGTTCTTGATAATGTTGAACACATTACTAATTTGGAAGATGGGATAGTTACAGATGATATTCCTAATTAAGAATACATAAAACTCATCCAACTGATGCAATCATTGGTCCATTACATGAGGGTGTAATTACCCGAAGTCGATCAGGGGCAATCAACACATGTCTTTATGCTTGCTTTCTATCACAAATAGTGCCCAAGAATGTGGAAATGGTACTCAAAGAAAACAGCTGGATAGAAGCAATGCAAGATGAGTTGATGCAATTCAAGAAGCTCAATGTTTGGCATCTTGTTGAACTTCCAAAGAATAAGCTTCCGTTTGGAACAAAGTGGATATTTCGAAACAAGACGGATGAAAAGGGTGTTATAGTTCGGAATAAAGCACGTCTTGTTGTGCAGGGATTCTATCAAGTTGAAGGATTGGATTATGAAGAAGTGTATGCTCCAGTTGCAAGACTAGAAGCAATACGCATATTCTTAGCCTTTGCTTCATACATGAACATAAAGGTATATCAGATGGATGTTAAAACTGCATTTTTATACGGAGAAATGAAGGAAGAAACCTATGTTTGTCAGCCTCCAGGATTTGAAGATCCCGATCATCCTGATTATGTTACAAGTTGGATAAGGCATTATATGGTTTACATCAAGCACCTCGTGCTTGGTATGCAACTCTGACTGAACATTTGCTTGCAAATGGTTATTCAAGAGGTGCAATTGATCAAACCTTATTCATACGAAAATAAGGCGATGATATAATTTTGGTTCAAATCTATGTCGATGATATCATTTTTGGCTCCACAAATGATAGTATGTGTACGGAGTTCGAAGAGGTGATGAAGAAGAAATTTGAGATGAGCTCACTTGGAGAAATTTCATTTTTCCTGGGTATTCAAGTTACTCAATCTGAAACTGGTATTCTCATCCATCAAGAAAAGTATGTTGAGACTATTCTTGAGAAATACAAGTTTCAAGATTCCAAAGTAGCTCCAACTCCAATGGCTTCTCGTCCTACTCTTACTCCAGATCCATTAGGAGAATCAGTTGATCAACATCTTTACAGATCGATGATTGGTTCTCTTATGTATCTCACTGCAAGCAGGCCGGATGTCATGTTCCCTGTTTGTCAGTGTGCCCGCTATCAAAGTGATCCAAAGGAATCACACATGAAAGCTGTCAAGAGGATTTTCAAGTATCTCAAGGGTCAACCCAAACTTGGTCTTTGGTATCCTCGAAATTCCGATTTCAATTTATTTGCTTATACTGACAGTGACTATGGTGGTTGTAATTTAGACAGGAAATCGACCACAGGAGGATGTCAATTCTTGGGCAACCGACTCATTTCTTGGCAGTGTAAAAAACAGAACACCGTCTCCACATCCACTGCCGAAGCTGAATATGTGGCTGCATCGAGCTGTTGTTCCCAGCTTGTCTGGATTCAACAACAACTTCTCGATTATGGCCTCAACATCTATGACACACCTATTTGGTGTGACAATACGGCAGTTCTGAACATCGTGAAAAATCCCATTCAACATTCCAAAACCAAACACATTGACATCCGCATCCATTTTATTCGCGACTGTTTTGATCGAAAACTTATTCATTTAAACAAGTGCCGTCAACTGAAAATATTGCTGATATATTTACCAAGGCATTTGATCATTCTCGATTTGATTTCCTTGTGCAATCATTGGGAATGATTAACTTTGGATAAATTGGTTTAATGAATCTTCACAAAAAGATTTTTCATTTTTAATAAAGGATAAAATTGCAATTGTTTCCTTTTCTTAAAAGGACAATCACAATTTTAGGGGAGAAAAGTAGAAAACAAGTTCTGAAAAATATTTTTGGTCTTAGGGGAGTCAAGATCAAAGGATTAAAACCACAAGAGAAGAAGAATTTTCATACTGAAATGAGAAATGATATTACAAAGTTCTAAACGATTGAGTCTAAGTACTTTCAAAGGCTTAAATACGAATAGACTTGGATTATGTTTGATATGTCGATAGGCTTTGCTTTCAGAAATGAAAAGATCATAATTGAGTGATTACACTTGAATTAAAGAAATATGATTTAGTGGGGAACATATGAGAATTCTGTGCCAAAAATGTTCTAACACAGACTGAGAGATATAATCTTGTCATACTCAAGCCTGTATATGATTGATTCAGTGATTATCATAACTATATATACATAAAAGATAAAAATACAAAAAGAAACAAAAAGGAGAAAAAACACAAAAAGAAAATGATTGAGCAAAAAGATGCCAACAAAAAGACCATATAGGATATAAGATGCCAAGAAGCACAACAAATCAAAAGATATGTCTAAAAGACATACATACTATATGGTATATATTTCTATTTTGAGAATATTCTTTTAACATTGGAAGGCAAAATCAAAAGATGGGGTATGTAAGTCCGGATGGCTTGTAAGTCCTAAACATCTTGAGAGGGCAGACATAAGTCCGGATGGCTGTCAGTAAGTCCTTAAACTTGTTAATATTCCGAGTTAAGAAATATTTCTCAGGCTAGTTATGCTCAAATAGTTATATTTAGGATTACAATAAATGATATCACTGATCAACAATGCATGGTTTAAGTCAAATTGGGTGACTTGAAATCTCGATAGTGTCTTGAAGGATAATAATTACTTTACAGAAGTTCTGATTGTGGGATCCACTGACTTATATTAAATAACACAAAACATGATATATATCACTCATTATGTTTCTGAGTAAAACCTGGAGTATAAGTTTAAAAAAAGGACAAAATATATTGACAATCAACTTAACCAGTTATTTTAAATAAAGTCGGACAGAGTCTTAACTTGATAAAGAACTATATGATCTCATTATGAAAATTTTTACAAACAAACAAATTCGATCTTGATTCTTTAATTGTTTTCATTCTTTTATTATGTTGTAGGTAAGTGTTTTTCATTTCACTTTTGTGTTGTTTTAAGTTTTAAGTCAATTAAATAGCAATATAAATTTTGAAAATTGAAGATTCATTAAATTAACTGATCACTTGGTAAATAAAAGTTTATGTTGACATAATTCATTGAGAACAAAAGGATTGAAAGGTTTGAATAATAAGAAACACTTTGAAAAATTTGAAAAATTTGAAAACAAACTTTTTAATTCGCGCGAAATAGAGTTGTCACGCGAAAATGGGAATATGCGAAAGCCTTTCTCGCATAACTATTGGACCTTTAAATAGTCCTGGTCAAAGCAAAATTCACTTTTCGCTCAAAACCACATCCGAAAAAACACTCTCGCGCACATCCGAAAACCTTTGTCGCTTCTTTTCTGAAAATAAATTCTGAAATCATCACGTTATTGCTTGTGATTCTGATTTATGGTGTGTTTTCATTACACTCATAGTGTGATTTAAAGGTATAATATGTCGTTTGGGTTACTTTAGTGATTAAATGTAAAATGAACTTAACATCTTGATACTAAAATCTTAAAATGGACTTTAAACTTGAAATTGAAAGATGAAATACACCTAATGAACTTAGGCGACAGGAATGGAATGGATTTCGTGGATTAAAAACGATTTTTGAACTGTTAATTTGAAAGTCGGAGTTGTGCGAATCGCACAGAAATTAAATAGACGCGAAATAGGGTTTTCGCGTGACACTGTTACTCGCTTGAATATTGATTTCGCGTGAAATACAGTTTTTCGCATGAAACCAGGTTTCGCAAGGTTTTTTCGCTTGGAATTCATTTTCGCTTGAAACATGATATTTCGCATGAAACAACTTTTCGCGAGATATCTTTGACTCTCGCATGAGATGCAATTTCGCATGACTGATACATTTCGCACAAAAGAAATTTTCGCATAACTTGGGTTTTCGCATAACAGAAAGTTTGAAATTTTTTCTAAGTGTTGATGGTGTTGTCTCAAATGGACTTATTACTTGCAACTTGTTTCAAATAATAAATCTTTTGGTTGCTAAATTTTAAGTGTTGTACATATATTCACATTTGACTAAGCTTTGAAATGATAATTGTTTCTAAGTGATAAAATTATCTAAGTGTGAAACATCAAAAGTTAAAATGTTCTAAGTGTTGAAATTCTAAATGCATAATTAAGTTATATTCAAAGTGTTCTAATCTTGAGTTTGTTTAACAATGCAGATGGCACAAATGATTTTAATAAAAATCATAATTGTGTTGCTTATTTAGACGAGGTTCCGGAAGAGAAGGAACTGTTTCATCTATGATTGAAGGCTTGAAGAATTCCCGTATTATGTATGCCATATCTACTGATCCTGCCATTTATTCTGAGCTTATAGATTCTTTCTGGAGCACTGCTGCTCTGGAAAAAGACCAAGCGGGAAACCAGATTATTACTGCTACTGTCAAGGACAAACGAGTGACAGTATCTCAGTCCATCCTGAACTGAGTTCTTTGTTTAATGATCAAGAAGGTGCTCCAACTCGACTTGATGATGATATAGTGATCGATTGTCTGGCTCGTATGGGATATGAGTACAGATATCCAATTTGAGAAGAAATGGCTACCACCGTACTGGAAGTACTTATTTCATGTGGTAATTCATTGTCTGAGCAACCTCAAAGCTGGGATGGATAGCTTGAGTGTAGTTTTTGGCTCCTTATTGGTTTCTTTGGTTGTTGATATTCCTTTCAGTATATCTGGAGTTATCTTCCAGGAAATGGTAAAGAACGCCACAGCCAATCATGGAAAGAAGTTCATCATGTACCCGAGATTTATTCAGTTGGTGATAAATGATGCTTATCCTGAGCTTGCTACTTAGAGATCTACTAAGTATGTTGTTCAAACTGTAAAGAAGGAGATTTTCACACATCTCACTGGAACCAGAGGAAACAAATGCTCTGGTGAAAGTTTTGCTAAGATTGGAAAATTTTCTGAGATTGAAGAAGGTGTTGATGAGTTTGGAGAAGGTGATCATACTAATGAAGCAAAGACTGGCACTTCTACTTCTGGTGCTAGAGATAACTTAGATGAGGAGATTGAAAAGTTATTTGAAGATGAGCCTGTGAATGAAGAAAGAACGGAAGGAATTGTTCATTCAGCTTCCAGTTCAGAGACGGCTAGTGATCAAATAGGGAATGTTCCCTATGTAATCCAAACTGATCAAACACCATCTACTCCAACATCTTCAAGACCTAATATGAAGACAGGGATACTGATTATGTTCCGGAGGAGTCTCCTAGTACTTCATCTAGGAGAAAACATATGGCAATAAGGAGAGATTTTCCAGCAAGAAAAAGAGGTCGAGGTATTGTTCCCAGGAGACCACGAACACATGTGGTTATCACTGAGACTGAGCAAGATCAGACTGCTAATGTGACTTCTTCTACTTCTGAGACAGAAACAGTTCCTGTTTCGAAGCAACTAATATTTCTGAGTCTGGTTTTTCTACACCCCCAAGGCAAGAAAACTTAGAGTTTGATGTTGATTCGTTCTTAAATACCCCTCCAGATATTCAAGGGAGAGAGGAATCAACAAGCACTCCTCGTTCTATCACATTAGAAGAAAGAATAAAGAACTTGGAGAAAGAAAGTTTTGAGAATATGAAGTTGATTGCTGAATTAAAGAAAGGTAATGACGAAAAGACAAATCTGATCAACACGATTCATCTCGATTCCGCCATTAAAGATACAAGGATAGTTTCTCTTGAACAACAGATGAAGAGCATGTTTGATTATACTTCTGGGTTGGAGAGACAACTGAATGAGCTCAGAGAATTTATATCTCAGACCTATTTTCATCAGCCACTAGTCATAAGGTCTACTACTGTGATTGGTGAATCTAGTAGACGCTCTCCTAGCCCACCTTCCACTGAAAATGTTCCAGAAAAGGAAGTGGTCAACGAAGCTCAAACTTCTACTGAACAGCCAAGTGTTAGCACTACTGAGGATGTTCCAATTTCATCTGAAGTACCTATCACCGAAGCTTTCACATCTACAGCTTTCGTTGAGCCTGAGCATATGATTACTTTGCCTATTCTTAATGAAGAGGAGGATGAAGAATTAATTGATTATGCTGATTCAGATGATGAGGATGATGATGATGAGGATGATGATGGTAATGATGATGATGATGGTGGAGACAATGGTGGAAATGATGATGGTATGATGATGGAGGTAATGATGATGATGGAGGTGATGTTACTGGATTATCATCGAGTCCAACTGGTGAAACTACCACTGATAATGTCGATCGACCAAGTGGTAGTGATCCGGAAGGATATGATCCTATTGACACTGATACTGAGAGTTTGTATGAAAAAGAATTATATTTCTTTTCAACATCTTCATCTGGTGCTGTCGAAGAAGAATTTGATGTGTTTGATGATTTGGAGGAACAAAATGAATACTGACATATTTGGGAACAATCTTCAAGAGTTATTTAAAGACATTAATCTCGAAGAAGGAGAAATCCCTACTGAGACTGTGAGTGGTGAAACTCCTGCTGTTTCTACAAAGAAAGATTCTACTGGTCAGATTGCTTTATTCACTAGAGGAGGATTAATGTTCAAAGCACCACCACCACCTACTGAAGCTCATTTTCTATTCATTTCTAAGCCTAAGCAGAAGTACGGTGAAATATCTCATGTGATCAGTTGGGATATGATGGAGAGAAAAGATTATATGTGATAAAAAGAAGGAATGGAGAAATAGATTATTTGAAGAGCACACAAGATTTTCATACTTTACGTGCTGCAGATCTTTACACTATGGGAAAAGCTCCGTTTTCAACGAAAGTAATCATAGTGAAGCTGAATTGATAAGATCTATGATAAGAAGGGAGATGTCCACAAACTTCAAGGATTTTAAGACTGCCAAATCTAAGGTGATTGATGACTCAACAAGAATAGATGAAAAGACTAAAGCTCCAATGAAAATACGAGTATATCAACATCCTAAATTTATCAGGAAAGTCGCCGTGCATGCTCCAGTTCCTCCCAACACTTTAAAGCAATTACTCTCATGGAGATGTGAGAAGGATTCTGGTCACGCTGTGATCAGATGTACTGACAGGTCATTTCGAATCATTGATCCAGCAGATTTGATGAAGTTTGGCAAAGACGACTTACTCAAGCTTTTATACTGCCCCATTTCAGCTGATGAGTCCGTTTATTTTCTATCTTGCCAGTATGTGTGGATGATTGACCGGATCCTTAGGAATAAATGGTATGCATATGCAGGCTCGTACAAGAAGGCAAATATTGATTTTAATTGATTATGTTTCACCGAGCCTAGGGGGAGATTGTAGAAGACTAATCAAGGCTCGGCAAAACAACTTGTGCGAAAACCTGATCCACGCGTAAAGCAGATGTCACGCGAGAAGCAGACCACACGACAAAGGACTACACGCGACATTCATGTCCCACGCGAAAGGAAGTTGTGCGAAAAGCCAGTCGCGCGAGAACTGCTGTTTTAGTATAAATAGTTTCGTTTTCGTTTTGTAATTAAGCTTTTGTTCATTTATCATATTAGTGCTGTGCGAAATCGCACAAGACCTGTTCTAGGTTGTGTTATTCAATCGAAGAATCATTTTGTGATCAATTAAATCTTCTTTCACTCCAATCATGTTTACATTCCGCATTCACAAGATTGAGATCGTGTGTTTATTGTTCTTTCTGGGAGATTTCAGAGTTTTACACAACTAGACAAAATACTATAGTTACTAGAAGTATGTTAACTAAGATGAAGTATTATCCTAGAACTAGGTAGTCATGACAAGTCCATGACTTTCCTTTTGTCACCAACTAAGTATGGTGACTGTACTAATCTAAGATGGATGAACAGTTGATAAAGTAAGGTCAAACATATCCGCATGGAGAAGCTCCATACAGTCTGTCAGTAAAATAGTTGACTATACTGACAGGTACCTTACTTTTGTCCACTAGTCACAGTTGGTTCTTTCGAAGGTAAGTGTACTTCGGAAGACATGAAGTCTTTTGAAGTCATATTGGATTCGGAAGAAACAACTTCTTCAGAAACACCTACTTCCTATCTTTGTCTTCATGGTACTTCCGAGGAGTAACTCTCTTCGTAAGTTCTTCTTGCTTGGCTTCGGAAGGCTTTTGACTTGGCTTCGGAAATGCAGCGTTGTCTTTGGAAGTCCATTGTAGATGTACCAAAATAAATCTAAGTATTGGGTTTTGATTGCACCAGCCTCATCAGACCCAACAATCTCCCCCTAGGCTGATGTTACAAAAACACTACTTATATTTCTTCTCCAGTGCCTTTCTTATCAGAGCCATAATCTTCACATCTTTCTCTCGGTTCTCCTTGGTAGATATGAGTAGCATTTGGAACAAGTCTGTCCTGGTTAAGACACCCAGTCTGTCACCATGAATGACATGAATCCATTGGCTATTTCCTCTGAATAAAGTAAACTGATGGGTGTTGGAGTCATATACCCATCGAGCTATAGCCTCCAAAGCTGGGTCTTGAACCATCTAGAGAAAGGCTTGACCTTTTGCAGAGGCTTCAGCATCAGTAGCAGCTTGAGCTCTTTTAATCAACTGTGCTTCGCTCATATTGCGTAGGTGCTTTCGGATTAGAGAAGCAACAAGAGAGTTGGAGGGGTTGGAGAGTGGTAATTCAGCTAGATCATTTATGCCAAATCTGTTATAGTGTAGCAGAGATCATGTATCTAGCTGGTTACTTTCCCCACTCTCTATTACCAACTGAAAGGCATCTGAAGGCTCATCAAACCTCTACTGGACTATAGGGCTCCTTGGCACTTGAGGAGTAGTTGGAAAGTTTTTTATTTTCCTTTTGTCCAGCAGAGTCACCAGTCTTCTTCTCAGCTTCTTTTACTTGTCATTTAGGTCATGTATGTTGAGGGAAAGAAGAGTAAGACACTGGTCCAGGGTTGTTGTAGGGAGATCCAGGAGAGCTTCCCTTGAGAGAAGGTTGACTGAATATCAAGATATTTTAGTTCAATCAAGTCTTCATCCCAAGAGAAGGAACTCACCTAGTGCATTGTTTGAGTCCTCTCTGAATTTCCTCAAATTCCTGTTCGGTTAGGGGTCTTGGTAATATTGAGGATGGTCGGGTTGTTGGTTTGGTTTCGGGTATGGTTTTAGGTATCAGAGTTGGTGGTGGTAGTGGTTTAGATATTTGTGGTGTGAGTTGTGAGGTGGTTGAAGGGGCTGGTTCAGGGGTGAAGGGTTCATCTATAGGTTCAGGTTTTATAGGGAAGGGAAAGGGAAAGGTGTGGGTGATTCAGTGGTTTGTGAGAGTGGTGGTTGTTTGGTAAGAGTAGGGTGTGGGTGATTCAGGAAGTAGAAGAATGTCTTCACTTTGGATCCCAAGATTGAGGATCCTGTCAATTAGCTATGCCCTTCTTTTATTAGCAAAGTGCTCATGAGCAGCTGCTGCTTCGGTTGCTGCCTTTCTATAGTCAGCCACTGCTTCCTAAGTCTACTCCTCCTTTCTTCTTTAAATTTTCTAGCCTGTATTCCTCCTCTAGATCTTTAGTTGTCAGCTTCCTCTTTCCTTTAAGGTCTGAGGCAGCTGATAGCTTAGGAGACTTAGGTTTAGATGCTTTAGGCTGGCTAGGCAGAGGAGAGATGGTTGCAGAGAGATTTACTATTCTTCCGCGACTTCAACCTCAGCCTTGGAAGAAACTTCCATGGCTTTAGAAGTAGATTTGATTGCTTCGGAAGTAGATATTAAACCTTCTTCCGAAGGAATTCCTTGGCTTTGGAAGGGATTTCTTAGCCTTGGAAGGAATTTCCTTGGTTCGGAAGAGATTTTCTTAGCCTCGGAAAGAAGTTACTTGGCATCGGAAGAGATTTCCTCGGCCTCGGAAGTAACTTCCCTGCTAAGTTAGGTGTTGGGCCATCGGTTTGTGTTTCCCCTTCGAAGTTAATCTCAGGTTCTGTAACGCCCCAAAATTTCCCGAAGCAAGCCATTTAATAATAGTTGGCCTTTAAGGGTTAATTTAAGAAAGAAAGGTAAATTAGTGGGCTATGGACTATATTAACCTTAATGGGCTATGTTTTGATGGGTTTAAGGGCCCTTAATCAGCCCTTAAACATGCATGAGCAGCCTCCATTCCAGCATTTGCAACCCTAGCCCCAAAATTCATAGAGAGAGAAAGTAGAGAGAAAAGTAGAGAGAGAAAGTAAAGAAAACTCAAGATTTGGAGCTTCAAAGGTTAAAAGATTGAAGATCTGGGTGTTGGAGCATCAAACCATGAGAAAGGAGCAACAAATCCAGGTAAGAATCGACCTCTAAGCCCTTCTGTTGATCACACCTGGATTCTAGGGTTTTGGGTTTTGAAAAGTTTCAAAGAAACACATAAAGGTCAAATTTTTACGTATGAAAACGTGTAAAAGGTTAGAAATGGTTTCATGGAAGGTAAACCAAGGATTTGGACGTAAAAAGTTAAGATTTTGGGTTAAAAACAGATTGTTTCTTGATTTTTGTTCATCCAGCGAAACTGTGCCCCCGATCAACGAAACTGTGCACTCATCCAGTGAAACTGTGCACTCATCCAGCGAAACTAAGAGAATTCCAGCGAAACTACAGTTTCGCTTGTACGAAACACAGTTTCGTTAGTAATTTCGCTAGTGCCCAGGTTGACCTATAGACATAGCGAATCTAGGAAATTCCAACGAAAGTTGGGCGCTCATGACAGCGAATCGGTCCAGCGAAACTGGCAGAAGTGTTGCCCAGCGAAAGTGGTAGCGAAATTGCCACCGAAACTGGCAGCGAAACTGCCAGCGAAATTGTGAAGAAAATGACGTTTTTGTGTATTAACTTCCGTGCAGCTCGTGTATTCGGACTATAGCTTAAGTAACTTAAATTGAAGCTATTTTGCTAAGTTCAGGTGAGTTCTAGACCCCTCCTTTACCCGTTTTCAATGTTTCGGGCGCGCTGACCAGGCAGCCCGGCCCCAACGCCCTTGGACCCCACTAGGGGCTGCCGCCCCTAGAACCTCGCCGCCCCCGAACCCCCGCTGTCCCGTGGAGGGTTGGTTATCTGGTTTATCTCTCATGGTTGATGAAATGTGAATGCTTAGACTAAGAGTTTTCTTCTTATTATGTGTTAAGTGCATGTGAAAACTAAAGATATAAGTACAACTTAAAGACTGTTATTGGGCCCATAACTTGTACCTTGAGAATGTAAAGCCTTGCAAGCAATTGATAAAGGAGGGTTGCATCTGTTGTGCCCTCACCCTGATAAAGTAAATGCTCGAACAGGAAGGTCAGTAAGGCCATGAATTGGCATGACAATAATGGCCTGTTTGGGGACGACAGTAAGGCCTAAATTGGCATGTCGGTAAAGTCCTGTGTTTATCATAGGCACCGATAGTGACTGGAAATTGACGGATAAAGAAGAGTAATAATTAACAAGTAATGGTAAAGTACCGATAAAGTGATAGCCCGTGTGTATTAATGTTCTGATAGATGATGATTATTTTCAACTGTTAAAGCTAATACCTCTTACAAAATTTATTTAACAAAGTAACCTAGAATTCACTCAGCGAAGCTGACTTTTGTATGCATATTAGTTGACAGGTGAGCGTTAGGTCTTAAGGGATGGGAGCATGGATCTGAAGCTTCTTGGCATCTAAAACTGGCATCTCTGATTAAGAAGAATTTAAGAGGATCTTAAAGACTATTTGATGTTTAAAGACAATGCTTATATTTTAATTTAACTATCTTGTAATGAATTGCAATTACTATATCTTTCCGCTGCAATATATATACATATATACGTAAACGAATGTTTTAAATCTGTGTTTTTGCTGTGAATGACCAACTGTGAGATTTCCTGAGATCAGGGCCTTACATGTTCCACACTCCCCTTAGGTTGACCAACACCCTTCCTAGAGGTAGAAGGTCCAGTTATCCTTTGGAGCTCTTCAGCTCCAAAGTAAGTAAGAGTATGATCAGGGAGGGAATGTTTAGATGGGGACTTTATCAGAAATTGGTCTACAAGATTGATGGAAGTCCTGTGTTCTATCTGAATAGAAGATATTAGCTCAGGGAGAGTATGTGCAAGAGAGGCTGGGATAGAGGAGGTGACTCCAGGAAGAGGGGTTGTGGTAATGGTAGGCTTAATGAGGGTTGATGCCTACTCCAAAGAGTGAGCAACCATCTCGCCCTGATGTGGTACCTGCTCCAACGAATGAGCAGATACTCCCTCAGCAGATGTTTGATCCTCCAAACTCTCCCCCTTTTTGGTAGCATCATCCTAAGAGTTAGATGAGCTAGAGGAAGAACTTGCAGAGACCTGGATTTGTATATGCCTAACAGATCTCTCTATTTGTTTCTCAGCTTGTTGGGCCTTGAGAGTGTTAATCTTAAGTTGCCGAGTGGCAGATCTACTTTCTAAAATCCTAACCTAAGATTCCAGGTTTACGATTTTAGAGAGTAGATACTTGATGGTTAGTTGCATACTACCCTCATCCTCATTGGAGGAATCATCGGGAGACGAGATAACATACCTAGTATGCTCATCCTCACCACCTGATGTGGTTTCTTGGCACCCAGGGTTCCTTTGCTGATCCATGTCTTCTTCAGATACAGGAATGTGCAAAGTTATCGGGATAGAGTCTGATTGATGTTACCACTGTCCTGAGGGACTAATTAAGCACCCTTAGTAGTGGCAGCTCTATCCACATGAGTCCCCTCCACAACTGTGGGACTCACCTCCGTACTTTGTTCCTGATGTGGGCTGAAAATCAGAGGCTGCAAAGAGCTCTGTTGATCAAAAGAGTGGTGAGAAGGATCAACTTCACCGCTCTATTGCAGCAAGATAGTCTTATCAGTATGGGTTAAAAGGTCAAGGAAAGATTCAGCAAATAAATCTAATGACCCGGACCTTGGTTATCACCTAAGGATTCCCCTGCACTAGCAGTGGATTCCAAGATGTGAGTGTACCTTTTTGGCTACTCAGGAGAGTGTTGTGACTCAACCTGAGGGCTGAAGTCTTGGTTAGTGGGCTCGTCTGGTTGAGACTGAGGAGATTCAACGATGACATTGAGGTCTGTGTGGGAGGAAGTTGAGACCTCAGACTGAGTGGGAGCCCATGTTTCCACTCTAGTCTTTTTAGGTTGAAGAGAGGGGACTAGATCAATCAGAGTAGGTTGATCAAGGGTTTGTTTTGGTCATCTATGATAAGTGAGCTTTATGGGGCAACGGATGATGGGTGAGTCTGGTGAGGGCTCATCACCTGCTGGGTTGTCAGGGATGTCACCATGAGCCATTGGCTCAAACATACCTTGGGGTAGATCAGTGAACCTGCCAGTGAAATTTGATGAAACCTTCTTCAAAATCTTGAAGACACCAGGCTTCATGTGAGGAACCGACAGTGGTTGACCAAGATGTAATCGTTCCTGATCCAACTCACAGTTTATGAAGTGCTGGATGAACCGGGGATACATGTAGAAAGAATCCCTATTTAGATTGCTGATTAGGTTCATCAGCACAAACTTGGAGTAGTTGAACCTCCGGTTCCTCACCATTCAAATGACCAGGCACCCGAGATCATATGGGATTTGTTCCCATCCCCCAGACTTGTTTGATAGGCAATGGAGGACTATGTGCAGAAGGAACTTCCAGTTGAATGAGAAGTTGTATTTATAGACAGTCGACCTCTGCATATTTCCTCCATAGACCATTTGAATGTAAGTTTCTTCCAATGGTGGTTTCAGGGATGATCGGCTCTTGGCCGCTTATCATCGTGGAGCTCCAGATGCTCTAGAATGGTGGTTTCAGGGATGATCAGCTCTTGGCCGCTTATTATCGACCAAATAACCCACTGGTTATTCAAATTTTAATCCGACCATTGGCCCAGAATTCGGCCATATGATTGGAATAAACAGTTGGGTTTACGGTGAGGGCAGTGAAGTATGTTGACTGGTTTAGAAATTGGATGATTGAGGCATAGTCGGCATCCTTGGTGAAATCAAGGAGCGCGACCTGATTATGTTGGGGATGATTAAGAGCCATTGTTTTAGAAATTTGGTTGAGTGAAGGAGTGGAAGAAGATGATGTGTATTGGGGATTTTTTGGAGGGTTTTTCTCTGAAAGGTGGGTATTTTGTAACGGTGAGAAAAGTAAGATAGTCGGAGGTTATGTACAAATGGAGTAAAATCTTATCTGATAGGGTAAAAGATGTGAAAAGACAGTATAGATTTGTGATAAGATTTAGGCGGCAAGATAAATCCATTTAAATAATCCAACATCATTTCTTTTTGCTGACAAAATTTCACTTTTTATAGAGTGGGGCCCGAAAATGTTTCCATTACAGTAAATTTTCTTCCGAGGGTTAAATTGCTTCCGAGGACAAACACTTGTGAATTCCCCAAAGTGTTTCTTCCGAAGCAAATCTTTTCTTCCAAAGGTAAATGATGTCCTAAGACATATTTGCTTTCGAAAGTAAGATTGCATCCGAGAACATAAGTTAAAGAGCTTCGGAAGAAAATTTTGATACTTGATCGAAGTCTTCCGAAGGCAAAAACTTATATGGAAGGAGAAACAATTAGAAGAATTTATCTACGGAAGACTGAGAGAAATTCTTCCGCATCAAAATTTCTCTTTCGAAGAATTTATACTTAGTCAGTTTTGTGAAGAATACTTCTGTAACAGAGCTTATATTGTAATCAATAGACAAATAGCCATGGCATATTTAAAAGGTTTTCAAAAGAGATTTAATCAAGGTTGATCATCCCAATAGCTGTAATTAAATATTTAAATCTCTGTTCATCAAATGCCTTTGTGAATAAGTCAGCATATTGTTCATTTGTATCAACCTTAACAAGTTTTATGAGACTCTTCTCATGAATATCTCGAATGAAATGATACCTGATGTTAATATGCTTGGTCTTTGAGTGCTTCACGGGATTCTCTGTGATTGAAATGTCACTTTTGTTGTCTATGTGGATAGAAATCTCCATGAAGTTGAATCCATAGTCTATAATCTGGTTTTGAATCCACAGCAGTTGAGCACAGCAGCTAGCAGCAGCAATGTATTCAGCCTCAGCAGTTGATGTAGACACAAGGAT
This sequence comes from Flaveria linearis, assembly GCA_024085815.1. Taxonomy (NCBI): domain Eukaryota; kingdom Viridiplantae; phylum Streptophyta; class Magnoliopsida; order Asterales; family Asteraceae; genus Flaveria; species Flaveria linearis. Next base: position 16,885 of record JABSNV010001251.1, read on the forward strand.
TACTTCTTGCACTGCCATGAAATAATCCTTCCACCAAGAAATTGACATCCTCCTAATGTTGATTTCTTGTTGATGTTACAGCCTCCATAGTCACTGTCAGTGTAACCATAGAGGTTGAAATCCTTATTCTTGGGATACCAGAGTCCTAGTTTGGGAGCTCCTTTGAGGTATCTAAGGATTGTTTGATAGTAACCAGGTGGGACACCTTTGGAGCAGCCTGATATCTTGCACAAATGCAAGTTGCAAACATGATATCAGGCCTACTTGCAGTCAAGTACATTAGAGACCCAATAATTGCCCTGTACTGATGTTGATCAGTATCCTCCCCCTTCGAGTTAGGACATAGATTGTGATTTCTGGCTATAGGTGTCCTAGCTGGCTTACAATCTTTCATCTCAAATCTCTCTAAGATGTCCTTAACATACTTAGATTGATAAAGAAAATCCCTTCACTCATCTGCTTCACTTGAATTCCAAGGAAGAATTCCATCTTGCCCATTGAACTCATTTCAAACTCTTCCTCATGGTGCTTTCAAAGTCTTTACACATTTGGTCATTTGAGGAACCAAATATGATATCATCCATATAGACTTATACAAGTAACATGTCCTTACCAGATTTCTTTATGAACAATGTCTTGTCTATGGTGCCTCTGGTATAGCCATTCTTAAGAAGAAATTGAGACAAAGTCTCATACCACAGCCTAGGTGTTTGATGTAGGCCGTAGAGCGCCTTGTCCAGTTTGCACACATAGTTGGTATGCTGTGGGTCTTCAAATCCAGGTGGCTGGCACACATAGACTTCCCTATCAATATCCCCATACAGGAATGCACATTTCACGTCAAGTTGGTAGACAGTGAAGTTCTTGGATGCTGTAAAAGCAAGGAAAATCCTTACAGCCTCAAGTCTTGCAACAGGTGCAAAACATCTATGTAGTCAATTCCTTCCTCTTGTGTGTATCCTTGAACAACAAGTCTGGCCTTGTTCTTGATGATCAAACGTCTCTCATCCTTCTTGTTCCTAAACACCCATTTGGTACCTATAGGGACTTGGCCTTTTAGTAGAGGACATAAGTTCCATACCTTTTGCCTCTTGAATTGAAGCAATCCTCTTGCATTGCTTCAACCCAATTGTTGTCCTTTAAGGCTTCTTCTACTTTCTTGGGCTCAATTTAGGAGAGGAAGCATGAATACAAGTAGACATTCCCTTGATGGATTTGACTTCTTGGTTTTACTCCCTTTATGACATTCCCAATGATGTTCTCAACTGGATGGATGTGTGGATCCTGAGCCTAGGAATCACATCTAGTTGCAGAGATAGATCCAGGTTAGAGATGTTTTACTCAAGATTGTGAACATCACCACCAGCTGTTGTTTCACATTCATTCAATGAAGACTGATTTAATGAATGTATTACAGCATCAGTCATGAGTTGTTGTGAGGCAGGATCAACAGTTTCCTGTTCCTCCAAGCCACTACCTTCAACAGTTTGGTGTTGATTTTTGAAGTTGTCTGTTGGTGAAGATTGGGGCTTATGTGGCTGACAACTTGTTGACGCTCCATTGTTTCTTGAGATGATGAGACTCTCTGGATTACCAGCTATGGGAGCTTGACCTTTATGTCTGCCTGGAGATCTTAGAAGAGGTCTTGGCAACTCAAACATTTGATCTACATAAGGATCTGTTTGCCCACCTGTTCCAGCTGAAACAGTCTCACAGGAAGGTTTAGAATAGTTGGAAAACAATTCTAAGTTAAAGATATATTCAGGGCCATTCCCCTTGACACAAGAAGTGTGCTCATTCATAATAATATTGGATGATTCCTCAAATTGTTGGTTCTTAATATTGTATACTCTATAAGCTTTGGAGCTTGAAGAGTATCTAACAAAGATAGCATCATCCGATTTTTAGCAAATTTTGCTAAATTGTCCTTTGTGTTAAGTATGTTACACCTGCTACCAAAGGACCTAAGAAAACCAATGAAAGGTTGTCTCTTGTTCCATAGTTCATAAGGGGATTTACTATGTGGCTTAACTATAAGAACTCTGTTCTGCACATAGCATGCAGTGTTGACTGCCTCTACCCAGAATGTTAAAGGCAGCTTTGAATCAGCTAACATAGTCCTAGTAACCTCAATAAGTGTCCTATTTCTCCTCTCAGCAACACCATTCTGTTAAGGAGTTCTAGGAGCACTATATTGTCTGGTGATTCCCTTAAAATTACAGAATGAGTCAAGAACTTGATTCTTGAATTCAGTCCCTTGGTCACTTCTTAATATTTTTACCTTATGATCTATCTGGTTTTCAATTTTAATAATAAAAGATTTTAGAGTTTCAGCAGTTTCATCATTAGTTCTTAAAAAGAAAACCCATGTATATCTAGTAAAATCGTCAACAATCACAAGGCAGTATGATTTCCCTCCAAAGCTTATTATACTTGTAGAACCAAAGAGATCCATGTGTAAAATGTATAATGGAGTGGTGATAGAATTCATTTCTTTGGATTTATGAGGTACTTTGTGTTGCTTTCCTTTCAGGCAAGCAACACAATTATCCCTACAAATAAATTCCTTCTTTGGCACACCATGTACCAAGTCATTCTTGACCAACTTGTTCATTGTCTTGAAGTTGACATGGCACATGCTCTTATGCCATAGAGTGGACTCATCACCATTTGCTTTGGAAAGAAAGCATGATACTTCACCCAAAGGAGAAGCATTGTTCATGTCCAGCTTATACATATTCCCTCTCCTGGGAGATCTAAGAAGCACCAATTCATGAGGAATTTTCATCCCAGGTTTGAGAATGATGCACTCATGTTCTGTGAAAAGCATCTGGTGCTTTTGATCCTAGAATTGAGAAACACTAAGTAAATTATGTTCAAGCTGTTTGACAAAGTTAACTTTGTCAAATTTTAGCTTACATTAGATACACAACCTCTACCTGATATGTATCCTCTAGCTTCACCTCCACACTGCATAGGGCCTCCATCAAAATGCTCAAATTATTGTAGGAGAACCTTGTTTCCAGTCATGTGCCTTGAGCATCCACTATCCACAATCCACAGATTGCCATTTTTGTCATGTGGATGTCCCTGCACATAAGATGAAAGAGTTAGTTTTGTTGGAAACCCAAGCCTCATTGGTCTTAGGTTGTTCCATTTCAGAAGTAATTGAACCAAAATGAATGCATGATGGTCCAGCTTCACTGTTTGAAGAAGAGGATTGGGCTACAACATCATGTTTGATCTTCCACTCCATATTGTGGTTGACCAATGTTGATGAGCTAGAGCAGGCTTGAGCAGCCAGATTTGCTTCCGAGGCTTCTTTGTACTTGGAAGAAGTCATAACCACCTTTTCTTCCAAAAGAGTTTTCTTCTCGGAAGATTTCAGGGGAAGGTTTTTGTTTCTTTGTTTTGCTTTCGAAGCCCCTTTGCCTTCGAAAGAACTTGCTTCTGAGGACATTTTTGCTACGGAAGAAGACTTAGAAATTTCCAATTTTTCTTCCGAATCTATTTTCCCTTCGGAAGAGTTATCTTCCGAGTGTAGCTTGGCTTCAGAGACAAATTTTCCTTTTCTTTTCACTTGGGCCACTTGAAATGGTCCAAATGTGAAGTCCTCCTTGGCTCCTTCCTTCTTGGTATGATATGCATAGTGAGTGCTTGCAGGATTGTAGTAACAATCTTTGGCCATATGATTTTGCAAGCCACAAAATATGCATTCAACCTTATTTTTGTTAGGAATAGATGATTATTGTTTCTTGCATTTCACAGTCTCACCATCTTTTTCCTTTAGCTTTTGATCTCTTTTCTGAGGAAGTGAGTTGGTACTACTCAACTCCTCAAAGTTAGGATTTCCCACTACCTGGAATCCTACTGAGACGAAAACACCCTTTTGCTTGGGGTCTATCTTCAACTTTGACTCTGCTACCTTCTTAGCAGTTCTCCTTGCTGCCTTTGCTCTTCTTTTTCTCTCTTTGGTGGGCAGGGTTGCGTTTCAACAGTGTGGGTCAGATCTTCTATCTTACCCTTCTCAGTAGTGGTTGAAACATCCTTCCACTCAAAGGGCTGAGGGTCAACAGATGGAACCTCTTGCTCTTCAGTACCACACCTTGGTTGTCGTATAGACACAAATGAGTGTGGTGGATCAATTTCATTGGCTCCCAACCCATTCTTGTTTTGGCAACAATCCTTAGAGTGGGAGGATGATGCAAGAATGGTCTTGAAGTTATGTTCTTTAATGACATACTTCTGTGCTTGAGCCTCAGCTATTACTAGCTTAGCTTGAGCTTCACTCAGTTTGGAAATTAAATCTTTGATCTGAGTCCTATAGTTAGTGTGTTCATGTTTCAAAATAGAGACTATTTTCACTAACTCGTCATTTATAATCAGATTCAGCCTTTCTGAAATCAGATTTTAGGATATTTAAGGACTCAATATCAGATCTAATTTCCTTGTTATAGTCCTGATACATCTTAACCTTTTCAACACAGGCTGGGGTGTAAAGATGCTCATATACCTTTGCATCGTTAGTTCCAGTCATGAGTGCCTGGGCTGGAATCACATCCTACACCATGAAGCTCCAATCTACTTCTTGAGCAACTACTGCAGATTGCTGCTCAGTAGGCTTTGTTGTAGCTTTGGTTGAAGCAGGATGTTGAGTGGCCTGTAGGAGTCCAGGGTTAGATCTTGGAGCCTTGCATTCCCTAGCAAAGTGTCCGAGTTGGCTACAGTGTAGCATTTTGCCTTGGTCTTGTCGAATCCAAACTTGCTGTTAGTTGGGTTCTGGGGGAACTGCCTTCCTGTTCTTTAAAGAACTTCTTAGCTCTATAGGATAAGAGGGACATCTGCTGGACATGTCCATGTACTCCACATCATCCGGGCTAAAGCACTCTAGATCATCAAAGCAGAATTGGAAGTCACTAGAGTGATCACTTCCTGAAACAAGGCACGGCTGTCTTGGAAGGAATTTTGCTGAGCCTGCTGAGACTTGGGTATTTCAAGAAAATTGATGTATGGCCTAGTGGACGGAGAAGGCTGTTGATGGTAGTTTAGGTATAACTGGGACTGACTGGATCTTGGTCCTTTAGCAACGTGAAGAGCATTGCTAGTGGAAGGACCAGATATTCTTTCATCTGATGACCTTTCTGAGTTTCCATCTCTACACGATATCCATCAAGAATACCGAATAGTTCAGTCATTGTAAGACTATTTAAGTTCTCTGATCTCTTGATAGAGACACAATAGAAAGTTCACTCTTGAGGAAGTGCACTCATGAACTTCCTTGTTAGGTCTCTTTTCTCAAGAGAAATTCCAACTGACTAAAGTGAAGAGATAAGATCCATGTACCTGAAATATTGTTGGCTAAGAGTTTCACCAGTAATATAGGTAAAGTTTTCAAACTGCTGCTTCATGGAATCTTTCTTGGAGTCATTAGAACTAGTGTACATCTGAGTCAAAGCATCAAAGAGTTCTTTGGCTGTCTTGCAGTGCTCAAAGCTTACCATAATGGAGTTTGGTATGGCTGTAAGCAATACAGTCATGGCTTTGCTATCGATGTCTAACCTCTTGTAGTCTTCATCTGAGTAATCTTCGACATCCTTTTCTATCATGGCACCTTTCCCATCGGGTGATGCCACCTTTGTTTTGTAAGGACCATAAACGATAGATCTCCACATTTGGTTGTCTTGATACTTGATGAAGCCTTCAATCCGCATCTTCCAGGATCTTAAATTTTCAGGAGTGATGATAGGAGTTTTAGTCATTGTTCCCATTTCAAATTCTAGAGATTTTTGGTTCGTGGCCATTTTGAGTGAGATGAGTATATGACTGAAGAGTCAAGATGATTTGGATGGTACGATCTCACAATCAAGAGCCTGGAAGCTCTAATACCAATTGCAGGATCGTTACAAATCACTCAACATAATGATTCTCTCTTAAACTCACTTGATATCACTCATATGATGATAATAGAATGCTCTAAGAGTTGATAGTAATATATTATGTAAGAAAGACACAAAGATAAGTTTTTCAAGATACTTGTATATATTAATTCTCACCTTGAAGATTACAAGACTCTGTTTTAGCACTTGTTCTAATGAGCTTACAAGTAGAACTATATATACTACTATCTACAGCCAGTTATACTTGGAAAACCAGCTGGAAAATATAACTAGACAAAATACTACGGTTGCTAGAAGTATGTTAACTAAGATAAAGTATTATCCTATAATTAGGTGGTCATGACAAGTCCATGACTTACCTTTTGTCACCAACTAAGTATGGTGACAGTACTAATCTAAGATGGATGAACAGTGGATAAAGTAAGGTCAAACATACCCGTATGGAGAAGCTCCATGCAGTCTGTCAGTAAAGTAGTTGACTATACTGACAGGTACCTTACTTTTGTTGTAACATCCCGTATTTTTATAAACAATTAAATTTTAATGCATTATTAATTCCAATAATTAAAAAATAATAATAATAATATAATAATAATAATAATAATAATAATAATAACAAAAATAAACATAAAGTCCAGGGGTGTTTTAGCATTCTAAAACTTTAAAAGAATTTGTATAACATAAAATGGTAAATACTAAACCTCAGGGACTAAATCTGTAATTTAATTCTACTTAAGTTGGGAACAAAATAAACAAACCAAAACCACAGGGACCAAATGTGTAATTTTTCAAACCCAAACCCCCCGCCCCCCCGTTTTTCCGGCTAAATTCCGGCAGTCTCCGGCGAGTCTCCGGCGAGACCCAATACCCAAAATCACGCGGTTTTAACTAAATCAAAGGCTCCCGACACCTTCTCGTGGGTGATTCGAACACTATACCCTACCTTAAATTGAATATTACAATCGAAATGGTGCGATCTATCCACCAAACCCACTCGACCGAAAGTTTGGCCGACCATCCACTCAAACGACATTTTTAATCAAACTAAATCGACCCTACTCGAACTTTAACTGGCTATAAATAGAATGCAAACTTCAATTTCATTCAAAACACAACAAAACATTCAATTCGATCACCACCCTCATCCGCAACCTGCAACTCAATCAACCACCACCTTCCAAGCCTTAAAACTCGAATTAAACATAGGGCTTTTGATTATAATCCTAATTCGAAGCTTCCTGTGCAAGCAATTTGGTTTTCATCATCGTATGATCATCATTCGATTTCGGGTTATATCGCGGCTTGTTCTTCATTGTTCTTATCATCAAATCACTTCGAAACAGGTAATTTAACATACCCATATACTCGGTTTTACATAGGGATCAAAAGCCCCATCGATCTGATCATAAACAACATTGAATTGTTGTTCAATTTAGCTTCGATCGAAGCTAGGGTTCATAGTGATTTGGGGAAATTGGGAAACTATGGTTAAAAGAATTACAAACCAATTCTTACTGCGGCTGCGGCCTTTGGTTCACTGGTTAAGGATGTGTGTTGCAGACTTGAGGTCCCGGGTTCGAACCCGGGGACCCTAACCTATTTTTTTTAATGCTTTCTAGCCTATAAAAAAATACATAAAAATTTCTAAAAATTATAAAAATAAATTCTATGAATTCTCCTTATTTTAAATATTACAAAATTATTTTCTGTAAATTTCTTTTATTTAAAAACCTTAATAATTTTTATAAAATATTATTTAAAAATATTAAAATACTTATTTATATAAAATAAATTCTAAATCAAGTTTAACTATGCAATAATCATGAAAATCATGAAAATTATATAAATATTATTTATAAATATTACAAATAATTATTTCTATAAAATAAACGCTATATTATCTTTAAATATTATTTAAATTCACAAATTATTTACAAATAAAATTGTGGGGTATTTCTTGTAAAATATATTTTAACTAAAAGTCTAGATTAATACCTTATTATTAATCAAAATACTATAATTGTGATTATCCTTATTTGTAATTATCTTTGGATAATTATAAATTATATATTTAAACCACATCATTTATATTTAATTCCAAAAATATATAAATATACTTATGAAACCCTTCTAATAAAATCAAAATGTAAATAATTATTTGGTAAAACTTAATACTTATTGATAGTTACTTATTAATACATATATAAATCTATAAAAACATTGTAACATATACATATCTAATTACGTGTGTGACACGTGTTAAACCAAATCAACTCAAACCTTACCAAACATATTCATTCGTATTAAAGACTCAATTACAATCAATAATAGGGTTGAACATGTTTGATCGTGCTTTGCCTAATTCGTTGAAGTTCTTGTTCATATACATTACATCAATCCAAGGTGAGTTTCGTGGCCCCTTTTTACGCTTATATAACTTTTAAACATTTTAAACTTGGGGGAAAAGAATGCTCACTTACTTTCAATCACCTTCCCTAGTGGAAGTCTGCTTCAACATTTATGGTTAACTTATATTGCTATTCTTATTGAACGATATTATTATGACTCTTGATTCTATGCTATGTTGCTACCTTGTATGTTATTTGGTGGCTTTATATTATAATGCGCTATAACTTTGATGCTATATGTGGTGTGATGATTACTTGTGAATGCTATTGATCTTGGATGCTTTCGGCGGTGTGGTTCTTCTTTGTGGGTCTACTTTGTGGTTCTTCTTTGCCGAGCATCCACTACAACCATTAATCCCGGTAATTGGGACCTAAGGATTGGTTTGGTTGTAACCTAAACGTATGCGCTGTGTGGATCTTGCTACGTCATATTAAACTTATTATGCTATGGAAAACCTTTTTACATAACCATTAATCCCGGTAATGGGACCTAAGGACTGGTTTGGTTATACCCTATACGTATGTGCTGTGTGGATCTTGCTACGTCTTAATAAACTATTTAAACTTGGGAATGTTTTCCTTTCAGCCATCAATTCCCATGTGGAACCAATGTTTAGGTTTGGCTGTAGCTATTAAAAACTGGTAAACCGCCTATACATAAGTGTAGTCGCGGTAACGCTTATTGAACTTACTGTTATCATCATCAATACATAAAACCTGCGAAGCTCACCAACAATTATGTTGACCATCTTTGAGCATTTCTTTTCAGGTGATCATAATCAAAGAGGATAGCTAGAGCTGATGCCTTAGCAGAGACCCTCAGGATTCCAATAGTTTTGCATTAGTAATGTATAACGTTTGTTTTCATTTGTGAACTCTGTGTATTTTGGATTTAGAATTAATAAGACTATGATAGTCGTGGAACTGACTAACCACGACACAAGTCACCATTGTGTCGGGTGACGTCATGACACGAAGATCTTGCATGTATTATGTCTCTGTAATTATACCAAGTGTTATGACGATCCCGTCCGTCGCATCCTCGTGTTTCCGCTCTAAGCGGGGGTGTGACAGATTGGTATCAGAGCCTTGGTTGTAGAGATTTAGGTGGAGAATTCGACCTAGACTATAACCTAAGAACCTTCATATAGAATGCATGCTAGGGATTGTGTGCATTTGATTTTACCTAAATGTCTTTCATGATTTGTGTGACACATATACACCTGTATTCTGGATTTCCTGGCAAAAGGCCCTCGGGCTAAGGCAAGCATATCGCATATATCTCATTACGAGACCTGGTATGCTTACCTGGGGATTTCTGGGATGAGTGATAAACTATGGTCAATACACAGATCTACAAGGCAAATGGGTCAAATATATTAAGTCTATGAACTTAATATATAGGTATATTCCTATATACCTAATAATCTACAAGTATGTTCCTACATACTTGATTTTATACATGTACACGTGTTCTCTGAACATCCCGGGGAAGACATTATTACTCTCAGTCTTTCTCCATGGGATACTTTCATACTAAGAACTTTACGCTTGTATGCGCACAACATCATATTTAGGGAACTTCGGTGATCACGCGTAGCGTCGATCTCGGATATTGAATCCGACCCTATCATAGTTATGACTGAAATCCTGAAAGTATGAGGGATATGCAGTTATCATTAGACTTAATGTGCTTATATGCTTATTTACTATTACATGCTATTATTGGAATACTGGCTCATGGACATAAGGACATTACGTTAGTTGTGCTTGCTAAATCTAAATAATACTATGATGTTAACTTGGGGTAAGTGAAGCTAAGGGTGATCATGCAAGGTAGATTACCATTACGGGTGCACACGTAATTGTAATTCACCATGCATGAGAAGTCTGGCTAATCTTATCATGAGGTAACGATCATGAGTATCACAAGTTTCTATTCTATACCCTAGGGTGCTAGGGTCATAATTCTAGTAAGTCCTTGTTAAGGCAATCAAACATTATCATATACTCAAGTCCTGTCCTACTTAAAGCCTTCATGGTATTTCCAATCACGATATTGACCTTATGAAACATTCCTCCACTTAGCATTTCAGTAACTACTGATTAATGCTTAGAATGAAAGTGGAATACATGAATGTAGAGGAGTAATGATACTCTCTACCCATACAAAATGTTAATATTTAAGTAGGTGCTAAGGAAAATTAAGATGTTATGTAACTAGTTTAAGTATCATTCAAGGTATATCGTTGATGTGGTGGGAACGCTGCGGGGAACCCTATATATAAACATCACCGGTATACTAAGAATGTGCTTAAACTAGGCTACATAATGATCTTGATGGACCGAAGCATGGGTTATTGGAACTTGATAAGTAGAACCATATATGATTCTTTTTATACTTTGATTCCTATCAAAGCACACACAAATCTTAAATCATAGTCAAGGCATTGCGTGCCTAAATCAAATAATTTCAAAATGAGCTTTGACTCGTTATTCGTGGTTTTCAAAATCTCGACAAAGTCTATGCCTCACCAACCAATACATGCAATGTTGGAAGAGTGGGATGAGTATCTGCTTATCGAAACGCATGTCTTCAACAAAGATGTGGTTAACTTAAAACTTTGGTTAGTCAACATACTCGCTTTGAACTACGAATCAAACGATTACACACGGAACATCTCATTATTATTATGCCAAATTCCCGATAGTTGTTTTCATGTTGTATAGCTCGTATTGCCCAATTCTCATAAAATATCTTAATGATATTTCAAAACGACTACTCGTCAAAAACGAAACTATATTCTGGAAACTCTGGCCGTAAGGTTACTGCTATTGTGGCACGTGAGGTTGCTACGGTCATACCAACTCTCCTAACTTATCTGCATCAAGGCGCGAACCCTGCTCAAATCTCTATTTGTCAACCCTCGATTGTTTTCTTGTTATTATCAAGATAAGCATGAATTCCATACCCTGATGACTAAATCTCAACTCTTGATCTCCAACTTACCATGGTTATAATGAAGTAACTTGAAGGATGAACCGATGTTAGTAATTCGACCTACCAAGCCAAAGCATGATTTCTGAACCTGAAAGGAGACCCGATCGTATTAAGTTGATTTTGATTCCAAGTTTGGAGCACTTAAACTTCTTAAATCAATTTCACTCCCTTTATCCTCATATTTTGACCTAGCTATATGGAAACATTTATTCCTTATCTATCGACTTTCATTTTGAGTTATCATCAAAACGTGATTGTGCGATGGTAGTCTTCCTAAACAATCCCTCTGCTAAAGATACTATCAACTTATGAACATGACTTTCTAGTCACGTAAATGTTCTCAGCTGAACTCATGGTTTGTTGAACTGCGTATGTAAACTTACTTAGATATTGTTATCTTGCAAAAACATGTTTACAAATACCTTTCCTATTATTCGCGTCAATTCTTGAACCGCTCTTGAATCCTTAACCTTGAAAATCATTAGAATTCTATTTTGGATTTGGACAACAAGACTCGTTATTATCCTCATTGTGATATAAAGGTTCATAAACCTTCGTAACTTGTAGACATGGGTTTGGTCTAAAGGAAAAGACGACGTAGCTTGGTATGTGTCCAAGTGTCTTACCTTCACATATAACAAACCAAACCTCCGTGTTCCCGTAAAATCTCCTGTTTAACTTTCATTCACTAAGTGCCTCTTAGAGGTCATAATGACAATTGGTGCATTATAAAAATTCAATTCGACACATTATCCCACAACGTCGAGAAATTAACCTGCATCTGTTTCAAATATTCATATACCGTGGTATGATGTTAAAACATCAATCGTTATTCTAAATGATTGATTCATTTTCTGTTTTAACAATATTCTTAACCATCCTTGTGAACCCATTCCAAGACCTTCGCATGACGTATTATTCTTAGACCGATGGTTGGTCAAAGGAGAAATACATAGTCACAAGATATGCGTTAAGGTCGTTTCATATGAGGACGTTTGGGATTCTTAAATTCCAACGGTTAACCTTTCTTATCATTGCTGGTCTTTTAATGATTTCTAGACTTCACCTTACCACGAAATTATATTGTGGAAGTTGTGATTATAAGTCTAAACATACCATGGTAACTCGTCATCGTGTCCTAACGTTCCATATGCCAAATCTCAAAGAGAGTCTCGCGATTCTCTGGAAGAGTTCAAATTGGCATACATTATGTCAAGAATCTTGTAAAAGATTATATACAAATGAAACAAAGCCAGATACCTATTGTCAAAGTCCACTGGGAATCTAAACGTGGCACAGAGTTCACCTGTGAACGTGAGGACCAAATAAAACCCCAGTATCCTCATCTTTTCGTTTCAGCCTCCTCATGATTAAAATTTCGGGACGAAATTTCCTAAAGCAGGGGAGACTGTAACATCCCGTATTTTTATAAACAATTAAATTTTAATGCATTATTAATTCCAATAATTAAAAAAAAAAAAATAATAATAATAATAATAATAATAATAATAATAATAATAATAATAATAATAACAAAAATAAACATAAAGTCCAGGGGGTGTTTTAGCAATTCTGAAACTTTAAAAGAATTTGTATAACATAAAATGGTAAATACTAAACCTCAGGGACTAAATCTGTAATTTAATTCTACTTAAGTTGGGAACAAAATAAACAAACCAAAACCACAGGGACCAAATGTGTAATTTTTCAAACCCAAACCCCCCGCCCCCCCGTTTTTCCGGCTAAATTCCGGCAGTCTCCGGCGAGTCTCCGGCGAGACCCAATACCCAAAATCACGCGGTTTTAACTAAATCAAAGGCTCCCGACACCTTCTCGTGGGTGATTCGAACACTATACCCTACCTTAAATTGAATATTACAATCGAAATGGTGCGATCTATCCACCAAACCCACTCGACCGAAAGTTTGGCCGACCATCCACTCAAACGACATTTTTAATCAAACTAAATCGACCCTACTCGAACTTTAACTGGCTATAAATAGAATGCAAACTTCAATTTCATTCAAAACACAACAAAACATTCAATTCGATCACCACCCTCATCCGCAACCTGCAACTCAATCAACCACCACCTTCCAAGCCTTAAAACTCGAATTAAACATAGGGCTTTTGATTATAAGCCTAATTCGAAGCTTCCTGTGCAAGCAATTTGGTTTTCATCATCGTATGATCATCATTCGATTTCGGGTTATATCGCGGCTTGTTCTTCATTGTTCTTATCATCAAATCACTTCGAAACAGGTAATTTAACATACCCATATACTCGGTTTTACATGGGGATCAAAAGCCCCATCGATCTGATCATAAACAACATTGAATTGTTGTTCAATTTAGCTTCGATCGAAGCTAGGGTTCATAGTGATTTGGGGAAATTGGGAACTATGGTTAAAAGAATTACAAACCAATTCTTACTGCGGCTGCGGCCTTTGGTTCACTGGTTAAGGATGTGTGTTGCAGACTTGAGGTCCCGGGTTCGAACCCGGGGACCCTAACCTATTTTTTTTAATGCTTTCTAGCCTATAAAAAAATACATAAAAATTTCTAAAAATTATAAAAATAAATTCTATGAATTCTCCTTATTTTAAATATTACAAAATTATTTTCTGTAAATTTCTTTATTTAAAAACCTTAATAAATTTTTATAAAATATTATTTAAAAATATTAAAAATACTTATTTATAAAATAAATTCTAAATCAAGTTTAACTATGAAATAATCATGAAAATCATGAAAATTATATAAATATTATTTATAAATATTATAAATAATTATTTCTATAAAATAAATGCTATATTATCTTTAAATATTATTTAAATTCACAAATTATTTACAAATAAAATTGTGGGGTATTTCTTGTAAAATATATTTTAACTAAAAGTCTAGATTAATACCTTATTATTAATCAAAATACTATAATTGTGATTATCCTTATTTGTAATTATCTTTGGATAATTATAAATTATATATTTAAACCACATCATTTTATATTTAATTCCAAAAATATATAAATATACTTATGAAACCCTTCTAATAAAATCAAAATGTAAATAATTATTTGGTAAAACTTAATACTTATTGATAGTTACTTATTAATACATATATAAATCTATAAAACATTGTAACATATACATATCTAATTACGTGTGTGACACGTGTTAAACCAAATCAACTCAAACCTTACCAAACATATTCATTCGTATTAAAGACTCAATTACAATCAATAATAGGGTTGAACGTGTTTGATCGTGCTTTGCCTAATTCGTTGAAGTTCTTGTTCATATACATTACATCAATCCAAGGTGAGTTTCGTGGCCCCTTTTTACGCTTATATAACTTTTAAACATTTTAAACTTGGGGGAAAAGAATGCTCACTTACTTTCAATCACCTTCCCTAGTGGAAGTCTGCTTCAACATTTATGGTTAACTTATATTGCTATTCTTATTGAACGATATTATTATGACTCTTGATTCTATGCTATGTTGCTACCTTGTATGTTATTTGGTGGCTTTATATTATAATGCGCTATAACTTTGATGCTATATGTGGTGTGATGATTACTTGTGAATGCTATTGATCTTGGATGCTTTCGGCGGTGTGGTTCTTCTTTGTGGGTCTACTTTGTGGTTCTTCTTTGCCGAGCATCCACTACAACCATTAATCCCGGTAATTGGGACCTAAGGATTGGTTTGGTTGTAACCTAAACGTATGCGCTGTGTGGATCTTGCTACGTCATATTAAACTTATTATGCTATGGAAAACCTTTTTACATAACCATTAATCCCGGTAATGGAACCTAAGGACTGGTTTGGTTATACCCTATACGTATGTGCTGTGTGGATCTTGCTACGTCTTAATAAACTATTTAAACTTGGGAATGTTTTCCTTTCAGCCATCAATTCCCATGTGGAACCAATGTTTAGGTTTGGCTGTAGCTATTAAAAACTGGTAAACCGCCTATACATAAGTGTAGTCGCGGTAACGCTTATTGAACTTACTGTTATCATCATCAATACATAAAACCTGCGAAGCTCACCAACAATTATGTTGACCATCTTTGAGCATTTCTTTTCAGGTGATCATAATCAAAGAGGATAGCTAGAGCTGATGCCTTAGCAGAGACCCTCAGGATTCCAATAGTTTTGCATTAGTAATGTATAACGTTTGTTTTCATTTGTGAACTCTGTGTATTTTGGATTTAGAATTAATAAGACTATGATAGTCGTGGAACTGACTAACCACGACACAAGTCACCATTGTGTCGGGCGATGTCATGACACGAAGATCTTGCATGTATTATGTCTCTGTAATTATACCAAGTGTTATGACGATCCCGTCCGTCACATCCTCGTGTTTCCGCTCTAAGCGGGGGTGTGACATTTGTCCACTAGTCACAATTGGTTCTTCCAATGGTAAGTGTACTTCGGAAGACATGAAGTCTTCCGAAGTCACTTTGGCTTCGGAAGAAACAACTTCTTCAGAATCAACTGCTTCCTATCTTTGCCTTCATGGTACTTCCAAGGAGTAACTCTCTTCGGAAGTTCTTCTTGCTTGCCTTCGGAAGGCTTTTGACTTGGCTTCGGAAATGCAGCGTCGTCTTCGGAAGTCCATTGTAGATGTACCAAAATAAAGCTAAGTATTGGGTTTTGGTTGCACTAGCCTCATCAGACCCAACAAAATATATATATATATATATATATATATATATATATATATATATATATGTGTGTGTGTGTGTGTGTATGTGTGTGTGTGTATGTGTCTATATGCATGCATGGATAATTACAAAATTATATGTATTATTATTTTCCTATTTTAAAATCATTTAAGTGATATATATGCAATAAACTAATAAGTAATTATCCTAAATCTAACAAATAATAAACCAAACTTATTCTAACTCTAAAATATCACAAAAATTTCGTCCATCCCATCCCTACTAAAATATATGATTTTTATTATTAAAAATATTAAAAAAAATCAATACTAATTGAAACCTAAAACCTTAATGTTTCCACTATAAATAGAGGGTCATATTCTCATAATTTTTCACACTAAACTCTAAATCTAAAGCTCTCATAGTAACAAATCTCACCCATAGAAACTCTCTTGAAGATCCAAGAAGTTTTCCTCGTCAAGTGAGTTTTAGTGTTTTTCGTGTTCATACTTCTCCAAATTTTTCCTATAAAAATTCAATTATAACTAGCTTGGATATATGATTAAATAATATGTTTTTATATTAATAATAGATCTAAGATGGATCAAAGTATAAAATAATACGAAATCATCAAAACTTTACTTAAACACATTAAACTTAAATTTTCGGATTTTGACAGATTTATAGGGCCAACTTCGGACAATCATTTCTCCCTCATAACAAATTCTTTTTCCATGATTATTTAAAAAATAATTTCAGAGTCTTATTTTTCCAATCATATAAAGAACATCCTCTTATTCATTGATTTGACCCCTCAAACAGCTCGCGCGAGTTTGATGCGTGAATCTGTCCAAAGCTATCAAAACCCTAAATTTGCAACATTCCAATATGTTCATGAATATAATGAAAAGCAATGGTTTTTATTATAACATAATCAATATAAACATGTGTTAGATAATAAAAATCCAAACTGTAATGATTCTTATGATTATCTATCAACTTTGAATCAGGTTTCTAGTAAAATTCTTTATATTTTCAATTGTATCCCTATACTATACAACTTGTTCATTCTTACCCTTGCTAGACTTATATTTACACTTGTTCTCTATACATTATAAACATACCAAACACATCTTTGACTTGGTCTAGCATACATCTAGAATCGTTTCACCCAATATGTAGTTATATAGCAAGCAAAAGGTTCTGAATAAGGAAAGACGGGGTACTTAAGTTATGAAAATCTACCGACTCTTTCCTGGGAGTCTTTTTGTTGGATGTGCTACTCTGCGATTATACATATCTAGTATATGACAACCACTCTTGAACTTTTTACAATAACAACCCATCAACTATCCATAAATACAACAAACTAACTAAGATGCTGTTTGTTTTTTCTACAGGAAAATGTCTGCAGTCTACGGACCACTTCTGCAGACATCTGCAACAAAAGGGTGGACCAAACGTCTGCAGTCTACAAGAAAAACTTTATATGTTTTTAACATCTGCGGACTGCTAACTCGTTCCTCCACAAATTCAGTACCATTTACACCATCAATCTTATGAACCCCTTCACTACTCCACTTCAAACTCCATACATTCACATTCACAACTGAACAATTAACATGTAATTCCACAACATCACTACCATCTACACCATTAATCTTGTGAATCTGGCTACCAATCGACTTCAAATTCGATACATTTACATTTATAACAGAACTATTGACATCAATAATATGAGATTCCACAAATTCAGTAGCATTTACACTATCAATTTGGTATAAATCCATATTTGGGCGTTCACTCCCACCTGATTTTCTCTCCAACCCATCAAAACCCAACGATACATTCAATGGTTTTGATGAATTCAAGGGTTTTCCGAAGTGGGTTTGACTCAGATTCACCACATTCTCCACCAAATCCGTTGGTGCGTTCGAATCAAAGGGTTTGGGATGAAAGTACGAAAGATGGAATCGGCTTGTGCGGTGATGATTAAGGTGTCATATTTGAAGACCCAGAAGGAGAAAAGCATTAGAATAATGATGGAGTAGGAGATAGATAAGGAGAAGATGAAGAATTTGGTGCATTTGAGTGAGAAACTTAGGTGTTTCTCTATGGGAGAGGGTGAAGAAGTGTGCACATGGAGGAATAAGATGACTGGAGGAGCGCCGGCTAGAGGAACGCCAGCTGGAGGGCGCCGACTGGACGAGACGGGGCCGGTAGGAAAGGGGACCGACTAGAGGAGAGGGGCTGGCAGGAAAGGGGGCCGGCTGGAGGATCGTCGGCAGGAAAGGGCCGCCGCCTGGAGGAGAGGGGGCCAGCTGGAGGAGTCGCCGGCTGTAGGAGCGTAGGCTATAGGAGCGCCGACAATGGAGGTTGTGAACGGGAGTTGAGGATGGTGGCTGGTGATGAACGGGCGTTGAGGATGGAGGTTGTGTTTTGTGATATTAGTGGTTAGATGCTTTGTGAAGGTGGAGTTGGAGAAGAGGTTTGAAGACCTGTGAAGACAATGGTCCATGTCTGCCTCATGCAGACCTCAGGAAGACATTTTTAATTGAAAATTCTTCTGAAAATCAAACTGTCTGCACTCTCCAAACCTCTTCCCGCGTCTACATGCGCACAGATGAAGAGGTGGGGAAGAGCTTTTTGTAAAAAACAAACACTACCTAAATTAACTTACCATCAACTATCCATAAATACAATAAACTAACTAAATAAACTTACTTACTTAAGGCAATCCTCATTCCAATAAACTACCTTATTTACTTACATAAATACAATAAACTAACTAAATAAACTTACTTAAGGCAATCCTCATTCCAAGTTACTACAAGTTATAAGATCAACCCATCTAATTTACAAGGTGAGTTCATAACCCCTTTTTCTTTTATATTTTTGGGTGGAAACATGCTCTCTTTATCAAACTGGGAATTCAAATGCTAAATTCAAAACTAATCTTTGTAAACTCAATGACAAACTTTCTAATAGTAATAAAACTAAACTGATTATACATGTTGCTATATTTTATGACACTTTTTACCATAAAATCCCTCATGTTCTAAAATCTACACAACCATTAACTTTGGAGAAGCCATGGGAGTACGTAGATAGATCTATTGGCCTAACAAGCCCATTCGTACTCGGGTTGATGCATGCCAATCAATACGAATGTCCATTGAGTCAATGTGTTCTTTTTGACTTGTAAGAAGTTGGATGTTTAGAAACTGCATACTAGATAAACATACTATTAGTCTGAACTCTTGTGTCAGGTAGACGGGAGGGCATTCGATCACTAGAGTTGGTTGTGGACTCATGTGTAATAGTTTATTTACTTGTATTTAGAAAATTGCTTATTGGTTTATACATTATTATCTACTACATGTATACTTCTAAACCTATATTCTCATCAAAGTTTTAGTTGATATATTTTAGCATGTTTTTAGGTAAAAGAAACTAAGTTCGTCTCTTTGCTCACGCTAGGTTTCAAGGATAAACTTTAGTTGGAGCTGGTTAGACTTATAATAAAATAAAGACTTATTTACATGTTCGTTTATTAGTTTAAGAATTAGATGTAATCAACTGTTCGGTTTTAATAAGTAATTTCCTTTAGTACTATTTATCCTTGTGTTATGATTCAATTTCATCACACCTCGGTGTTTCCGCTTTAGTTAGGGTGTGATATAAAGGAAGCTTTGTGTGGTTTGAAATAGGCTCCTTGAGCCTGGTATGCAAAAATCAGATGGTTATTTTCTTAATCATGGTTTCAACCACAACCATAAAGAACATACAATGTATGTCAAACAAGATGATAAAGGTGATGTTATATATGCATGTCTTTATATAGATGGCATCACTTTCACTTCTTTATGTTCTAATTTGATTATAGAATTTAAGGATGGCATGAAACATTTTATTTGAGATGACTGTTATGGGGTTGTTGCATTAATACGTTTTAAGGCTTAAAGTTAAGAAGACAAGTAAAGGTATATTTCCGTGTCAAGAAAAATATGAAGTCACCCATATGAACTATAATGAAAAGTTTTATTTAGAAGATGATGTTGATAAGGCAGATGAGGACACCTATAGGAGCTTAGTTGGTAGGCTCATCTATCTCACTCACACAAGGTCTGATCTAGTATATGCTTTGAGTTTGGTCCCAGGATTTATGCAACAACCTTCTAAAATACATGTAGGTAAAGCAAGATGAACTTTGAGATATGTGGTAGTAACTTCAAGTTATGGTATTTGGTATAAGAAAGCTAAACGAATCACACTGATTGGGTATAGTGATAGTGATTGGGCTAGTAGCATTGATGATCGTAAAAGCTTGCATATGTGTTCTCAATGGACGGCGGAGCAATAGCACGGAGTTCTAGGAAGTAGCATATTATTGCTTTATCAAGTACTAAAGTTGAGTGCATATCAACTATTAGAGCAGCATGTCAAGCCATTTGGCTAAGAAGAATGCTTAAGGATCTAAGAATGCAACAAACAAAATCCACTATTATTTTATTTGACAAAAAATGTTTGATTAACCTTTCATAATATCCAGTCTTGTATAATTAGTCAAAGCATGTAGAGTTAATGTTTTATTTCATCCAAGAAATAGTTATGTAGTAGAAGATTAGCTTGGAATTTTCCAATAGAAATAACAAATTAGCATATGCATTCACTAAAGCTTTATCTAGAGAGAAATTTTCCTGTTGGATATTTTAGTGTAATTGGGATTAACTTGTGTTGACCAATTCGATCATAATAGACTTCAAACAAGTTAGGAGGTGCGGAGTGCACGCTTGTTTGAATCTATTACGATCCTAGGCACGTAATCCGTATTTGACGGGGGTTCCAAGGGGGCAGCGCCCCTGGAAGCGGGGTCCAAGGGGCGGCAGCCCCTGGCGGGGTCCATGGGGCAGAGCCCCTGGCTTGAGTCGAGCTGCCAGGTCAGCTTGGAAATTTTTTATTCCCGTCATTATTACTTTAATAAAAAATTTATTTTCGGAGTCTTTCTAGAATTAAACTTATTAATTCTTGAAGGGCCGAAAGTGTCAATTTGAGGACCCAAAAACTGCCCTAGACAGTTTTCTAATGGAAAAACTGCAAATACGCTCCCAGGAATTTTGGTCATTAATTCTGTTCTTTTTCTGGTTCGTTCTTTATCACAAAATTTAACATATTTTCGTTTCTAAATCACTAGATTGTATCCGATTGAACAATTTGGGTGAACCACCAAATTAGTTTGATCTGAAAGTTTTCAGACGCCTTCTAGTAAATCCGATTTTGTTTGTATTACCAAATTTCCTCTACAAAATTTGTTTATCTTAGACACATGTTGGGGTTCCAGAAGTTTGAATCGAGGATATGAAGAATGATTTAAATTTGGATACTCCATGAAGAACTCATGGGAATAATCGCATGGATATGTGGATTCTTTCGTATTCAAATAATACCCTAACGACTATAGTCTTGGTATACCAAATCTAGTATGATGTTAGTTTGTTGGGTCTTTATCGGTCTTTTCCTTTTTGGTTTAATCAGTCCTTTTAATGAAGGTATGCACTTTAATCAATATACAAAATACACGAGTTCATTTTGAGTATATATATCTTTTCTTGATTATTTACATGTGTATTCATCTATATATACCAACACTGATGTCGAGCCAACATTTGAAATACGAATACGACTCTCAACCATCACCCACGCCACATGCATACGTGTACTTGTGTAGGTTAAGGCACACGTATAGGGTCTCAACTTTTGTCATGTTACTTTTATGAAAACAATACCTAAAGAGTTCTATTTCTTATAAATCACTTCATGTTTTCCCACCTATCTGAGTCAAGATGTATCCACTTTCTTTCAATTGTTCTCAGATTTGGTACTTTGGACGCTAATTTCGAGTATAAATATTTCATTTATCTTATCTATATTTTAGACGCAGTTTGGTTCATTAAAAATCTCTCACATATTAAAACACAAACCCAAATAATAATTATATCAATCACAGTTATATATAATTATTTGTATTCAAAGTTAGCGGTCAAAACACATTTTTTTCTTAATTTTTTCTATTAATAATTCAAGTCATCAAGACCAAGTTAGCGTTACAAATTTGCTTATCACCAATATGAAGCTAATTTTTTTATTTTTGCTTTCTGTATCTTTTTCTTGTCCTTGATATCTGTTGCGTGTAAGGAACATAAGCCTTTTTTTAGCATTGCATTAGTTTCATTCATATCCGATTAATATCCTGTGGTTTTACTTTACTTTTAACTACACAATGTTGATTCATTTGTCTCACGTGCCGTAATAATTTGGAAGTTTAAACAATTTCCAACTTTCATCATTGACCTAAATAATTTAGAAAGAAAAGAGGAGCTTAGAATATTAAATTGTTACTGAATAACATTTATCTTATTAAAATCTGATTATCTTAATTATACTCATATCTTGAATGTTAATCTATTACAGGATTGGGGATTGGAATTGTAGTAATAAATAAAGAATGTTATATATTTTAGTTAGTTCGATTAACTAATTGATCGATGTGATCATAATATTTATTAAACAAGTCAGGAGATGCGGAGTGTATACTTGTTTAAGTTTATTGTGCTTTTATAAATTAGAACCTCATAGATTGTTAGTGGCGAAGCCTCTAAGCAATAGGGGTTTCAAGATGACAACATCCCCTTAGCGGAGATCCGGACAGTACTAGAAAACAAGAGGTTTTGCTATGATTTTTTTTTTTGCAAATTGCGACACATTTACAATGAACGCAAAAGCGTCCCCAAAATCTCCTACGAGATTTACGACAAATTTCCAACAAAACCAAATTTCCTATTTTTCCCTACAAACGATCGTCACAAAAGTGTAGGAAAACTTAGTTCTCTTAATCTATACTATATATATATAATGCACGAAGGAGGGTTACCGACCAAAGTTAAGAGTTTTGAACATTTTATGCACAAGGTACAACTTAAAATCAATTATTTCTAAGGACAATATTGTCTTTTTAATCATGCTATAAAGGTGGATATTCAAATCCATTTACATTTTACTCCCTTAATTTGTTAATAGATTGTCCATCTTTTTTATATATTGGATATCTATATAAGGCATTCTCCGGATAATTCAAATCGAAGCAATTGGATGTCCAATTCGGGCCTATATGACATGACCGATCAATAGAAATACTCGAACCTATCATTTTTAACGAAGCTATAAACGTGGATATTCTACTATATTTACATATTGATCTCTTTATTTGTTATTAATTTCCTACTTGTCTAGTTGTTATATGTATTCCCTTAAAATATGGAATGGTTTGTTTTGATTATAATAAACGGTTAAACTGAATTTAAATAAGTCCAGCTTACAAATACAAACTATATATAGTACAGTTACAAAACCCAATTCCGATTACAATATTTAAACCTCCTCTTTTCTATCTACTTTCATATTCAGATTTTAAAAAATATTCAATGGTTGTTAAAATAAGCTGAAAAAAAGGAATTATATACCAAATACATATCAAATATATCAAAATGTCCAGTACAGTCCGGATTATATATTACTAGCGACATAAAGTCTCTAAAAACATACCAAAAACATCAAATTTCCAGTTTGTCCAGATTATATATTACTATAACCTGCAACTTCAGTTGTATAACCTGAGATTGATAATGATCAATATTAACCTGAAAATATAACAAGCGTAAGACAAAAATATAAAAATTCCGAATATTAATGTTCAGTTACAAATATTTTCAAAAATTTTAAAATATGAAATATATACCTTTTCTCCATAAATGTTGCTACTTAAATTCGCAAAAATCGAACAATAATGAGAATATGTGTTATATGCAATAATAAATATCGGGTAAATGTTTGTTA
This sequence comes from Flaveria linearis, assembly GCA_024085815.1. Taxonomy (NCBI): domain Eukaryota; kingdom Viridiplantae; phylum Streptophyta; class Magnoliopsida; order Asterales; family Asteraceae; genus Flaveria; species Flaveria linearis. The sequence continues at coordinate 40,760 of JABSNV010001251.1, forward strand.
CATTATTAAATATCCTGAAAAAATAAATTACCTATATATCTATATAAATACAACATGACCCATTTATCAAAACTGAAATGTTTGTTTATAAATATAGTACATGTATTACAACTTTAAAAATAATAAGCAAACCTAAAATACATACACATACCTCATATCATTATGAAAAACTTTAAAGTTTTTAATATATAACCTACAAACTGTTATCTAAATCCAAAAACTATTTGTATAAGCCCTATTGGACATTAAGATTAAAACCATATTTTTCAAAGATAGTTGTAAAATATTATATTGTTATTATCTTATAGAATAAACTTTATAAAAGGCTTTTTATTATTTTACAAGACTAAAATTGTAACCGTTTTTAATGTACCCATTTTATGTTACTTCATATTGGTTAAAATTTTCACCATATGATAAAGATGGCAAAATTTATAATCTGAAGATGTTTTGTTAAAAAAAATACCACCATTTAAATAAAGTCAGTAATATAAGTCTGTTATGGATGAGCCAAAGATTAATCCGGAAGACGTGTCATGTATGACTTTATCTTTAGAATTTTGGCCGGTTCAACATATCTACACATAATTATAATGCAATGATGCTAATTATAACATTGCAATAAACAATCTAAACAAAATTTTCTTCTCAGTGACTAAGTCTGCGCCAACTACTGAGGTGCCGGTCAAAGTTGAAAAGACAAGATATTTGTACGAATAAAGATGTGGCAAATAAACAAACAAACAAACATACCCAGTGTATCCCGCTGAAGAGCAGGGTCTGGGAGGGGTATATGGTGGCAAGTCATCCCTCTATCTTGAAAGATAGAGAGACCGCTTCCGAAGAGACCCCCGACTCGATAACAAAGGCAATAACCATAACAATCATAATACAAAGCATACAACACAAAGATAGATATTACATGAAGAATTAGATAATGCGCTTATAAAAAAAACGGCATGTAACACCCCAAAAAGGGTAGATGAGGAAAACTACACCTAACGTGTGGGGTACGGCCATATGTCACCATATACCCTTCCCACCCACAAAACCCACTAAAAGTCCTTAATTTTAATTCTACGCCTCCACTCACTTCTATCCTCGATCATGTTCTCAGAAAGATGCAAGTCTATCATATCCCTCCTAATAACCTCGTCACAAGTCAATCTAGGTCTACCTCTACTCCTCCTACCCTCTAAGCTGATGTGACAAATAAAGACGATGAAGCACAGTATATTCCTGGGTCCCCTATGGACGAAGAATGGTGGTCGAACAATATCGATGAGATCATCAAGCTCTGTGAGGCATACGATTGATTGTTCTAATCATGCAACTATCTCCACGTTTATGATTTTTCTTATTCTGCTTTGGATATTCAAGACTTAAATTCTCGGATCCGAGTGTTACCTTATTTCATTATTATTTTATTTACCTACTTCATAACTTACATAAACTTTGTTCTCTAGTATTATGAATAGACTCATCTCAATGATTTCAGAGTAAAAGTTTAAATTTTATTCTTAAACAATATTATTTGCATACGGTTTTACGCGTCACGAATATCGCAATTAAAAGTGTCGCACCCGCCGCATCGCGCGGGCACGCTGCTAGTTTATATCAATATATAAAAATAAACTTATAAGTTATTTATTTTAGATAAATTATATATACTTTGCGACCCATTTGTTACGCACAAATCTCTTAAAACAGAAAAATAATAGACACATTGCAGATGCATCGGAAAAGTGTAAATAATTATATAAATAATAATCTACACATTTATGACAAACATACTTAAAAATAATTTTATGATAAGTATTTTTGTTTTATGATGCTTTTGCTACATATAATTTTGATAATAATTAAAGGCGTGCGTCGAAATGTGTAGGAAATTTTCGACGCCAGTTTTGTGTCGCAAATGGATCGCAAATTGCATAGCAAATGTATTGAATATAATTTACGACGAGGGTTTATGCCACTAAAAATATTTGTCGCAATTGTGTCGTAAATGTCTATTTCCTATGGTCCTTGAATGGGGCTGAACTATTTCATGATAAAAAAAATTTGCATCAAAAATTGATTTTTGCAATTTCACATATGAAATTCGGGATTTAAAATAGCATATTTTAAGATAATATATAAAGTTGGCAATTTAACCCTAATCCCTGTAAATTTCAAATTCCAATGTAATTTGGTCATCTTCTTCATACTCTCTGGTATATGAAATTCACACAAATCATACATTGTTCTCAAATCTAAGTTTTATTCAATTCAACATTTATTATTGTCATCCATATTACCACCATTTGTTAATCATAACCCTGATTGTTATCACCCTTCTCATATTCATTATTTTCATCTATATTACCACCCCTATTATCATAACCATCATCATAATGGTCATCATTATTATTTTCTCAACCATCTTCATCTTACCCGTATGATCACTGCGCATACTCACATGATCTTCATAATTGCCTCTACCACCTTGATTTGGATTATGTGGCCCTCTTTGGTTTTGGTTTTGGTTGAAATTATCACGAACTTGGAAATGAGGTTGATTCTGGTTTTGACAGGTTGTCTGGATTCTCCATTTGATTTGAATTTGATGAACTATTAGTTGTTTGATCAATATCTTGTGAAATGATGTAACCGCTAACAATCCTACCCAAACATACCTTGCTAATTTCTATATTTCTAGATCAAACACAAGTGGTAATTTCCTACCCCAAGTATCGAGTATGCATGCAATCCTATCACCCGCACACTTAGAACATACTTAGCGTAACAAGGAATTGAAAAAAATAAAGCAAGACAAGTAAACAAAACTAAAACAAATCAAATGACAAAACACCAAGCGCCAACGATTCCCCAGAAACAGCGCTAGAATTTCATCGATGTCGAAGTACCAAACAAATAAGATGTCAAATGTGTGTTTCTATTCACCTTAAACTAGTTAGAATAAGTAGGGTTGTCGATCCTCATGGAATTAGTGATCGGTGTGTCGTACTTTGATTTGTAAGAAAATTGATTAAATTAATGAATTACTAAACTATTGCCTCTTGGCTGTAAAAAGTGAATTTTGTAGTGATTATCAAATTAACTAAGAAAACAAATTGTAAGTGATGAAAATTGATTAGAAGATGATTATGAAAAAGAAGTAATCTACCCTGTGATTCATGTTTGGTTACTCGGTAATTGCTAGTCAAGTGTGACGCCCTAAACCCGGGAGGATACCGGAGGCGCGCCGCATAGTTGGATTAATATTTTAAACACAAATCAGAGCTTTCTATCTACAGCGGAAGACTAAACAGCATTACATATTAACCCAACTTTTAAAACATTTTTACATATTACGACTTTTACATAAACATCCATTTTACATTATTACACATGACTCCTATCCTATGCCAGCAATCGCCTTGGGATAGCATCCTGATCCAACTCAAGTTGTTTTCCTCTATTACTAGAGGATCCTTCCTTACCTAGCACACATGTAACACACTCAAACATCAGATAAACTGGTGAGTTCTAAATTTTTATTAAAACATTAACAGCATCTCATCACATACAAAAGTTATATTTATATTGGCAATATAATAAAATCAACTTTATCTTTACTTTGTCCCACCGGACGTCAGTTTCCCACATCCAGAAACTGTAACTATTATCTCTCGTCCAGTAGGATGCCAATTTAATCATCTAGGGTCGTCACCACAAGATGTTCACAAAGCTGAGTGATCGTCATCACTCCTTCTCACTGTACAGTCTACACACACAGGCATCTTACCCTAACTGGCATGTTGAGATTTACATTACATTAAAACAATTTCTTTACTTATTGCCAATATTATCACATTAATTTACACACACCACACATTTATTCTTTTAGCACCAGTTTTAATATATTTTCACCTGTCTTCACACACTATCTGACCCATTGGAATCATTACCATCACGTAATGATTAACAATGTTCAGATGAACCCTATCCGACCGATTAGAATCATTACCATCACGTAATGATTAACAATGTTAAGATAATCATTCATTACCCCTAACTTTACCCTAACAGCCTCACAAGCTGTTAGAAATGTATAAACATCATTACCACAGTTCTGGTGCTAAAACATTCAATTCATTTATCATCATATGTGTGCTAGCCCGAATGTTAAAACCAAACATTTGAAAAGGGCTTAGAACTGACCTTATTAACTTCCTCACGACAATCTACACAATCCACGTACACGAGATAACTAGTCCTTCTTCTAATCAAGGTATATTTAAAGCAATAAACCTTGATTCAATAAACTATTCTCAAACAGGACTTCTATACGAATGAACACCGATGCGAATGAGCACTCATGCGACTGGACCTATGTGGATGAACATCAATGCGGATGAACATCAATGCGGATGAACATCAATGCGACTGAACCTTCAATCGTACAACTAACCATTCATTCGCACGACTGAGTCCTCATTCGTGCATAGTGATCACTCGTCTTCATTCGGTCTTCTAACCAGGCGACTGGGTTTTCAGTCGCACGACTGAACCTTTATTCACACTCAGTCGCACGACTAGGCTCTCATTCGCACGACTGAGGCATGCGACTGAGCCCATTCGTCTGAAACGGATCAGCAGCTGTGTTCTTGACGTTTTTTATCCAAACTTACTCAAAATTTGAATTTTAACCATTCAAATCATGTCATATTCAAAACAGATCATATACACATCGTTTACAATGGTTTCGGATCATTATTTTATCAAAACTTCACAAAACTCGATCCGAATTCCCGGATTTTAACTTAGAAAAGAACCAGACCAAATTAATAATTTAAACGTGTTATTGGATCAGTTTCAATCATATACACAACTTACAATATAGTAGGATTGATCCGTAACATTCAAACTTACCAAAACGGAGTTAGCTTAGTCGATTTGGCAAGAACAAGGTGTTTGGGTGTAAAAGGAACAAGAGATTGAAGATGATGCAGATAGGAATCTGCTTTTAAACTCTCTTAACCGCCTTACTTATCCCCACATTCATTCTAACCGCCTCACACTCAGTCGCACGACTGAACCATTCGCACGACTGAATCGTGCGACTGAAGTTCATACGCCTATGATTCGTGCGATTGAGTCTCATTCGCACGTAAGGGGTGCGACTGAAGTTCATTCGCATACAAGTCATGCGACTGTACACCAATCTTAACATACAAACTTAACTTAATTAATTAAACATAGCTATAATACAATTACAAGTCCGGATTTAGAAACCGGATGTTACAACTCTCTCCCCTTAAATAGGTTTCGTCCCCGAAACCAACTATTCAAACAATGGGGACAATCTCTTCTCATCTCATCTTCTGATTCCCAGGTGAAATCAGATCCCTTTCTATTCGACCATTGTATTTTAACTAACTCAATAGTTTTATTTCTCAATTTTTTCATCTTTCTGTCTTCTATAGCAGTAGGTTTCTCAACATAATTCAACTTATCATCCACCTCTATATCATCTAAAGGTACGTATACATTTTCATCGGTTAAACACTTGCGCAACTGTGATACGTGAAAAGTTGGGTGGATTCCTTGTAACTCATCAAGTAATTCTAGTTTATAGGCTACTTCTCCAATTGTTCTATAATTCTAAACGGTTATATAAAACGAGGACTCAACTTTCCCTTCTTTCTAATCTGATAATCCCTTTCCAAGAAGATACTTTCAACATAACTCTATCTCCTACTTCAAACTCTATATGTCTTCGCCTTTTATCTTCATAAGACTTTTGTCGATCTTGAGCCGCTTTAAACCGAGCTTTGATATGATCCAACTTCTCATTTGTAGCCTGTACAATTTCCAAACTACCCAACTCTTTCTACCCAATTTCTTCCAACATATCGGACTCCTGCACTTTCTGCTATATAACATCTCATAAGGGGCTCTCTCAATTGTGGAATGATAACTGTTATTGTAGGAGAATTCAACTAATGGCAAATGACTATCCCAGCTACCACCAAAATCTATAACACAAGCTCGTAACATATCTTCAACTGTTTGGATAGTCCTTTCAGTTAACCCATCAGTTTCTGGATGAAAAGATGTGCTGTGTAATAAACGAGTACCCATATCTCATGAAACTTTCTCCAAAACCTCGAAGTAAAACGTGTATCCCTATCCGACACAATAGATAATGGCACTCCATGACGAGCAATAATTTCTCGAATAAACAGTTCTGCTAACTTTTCAGAGTTATACGTTTCCTTGATTGGTAAGAAATGCCCGCTACGTGTCAATCTATCCACTATGACCCAAATGGTATCATAACCTTTAGCTGTACGCAGAAGCTTAGTTATGAAATCCATTGTCAATTCCTCCCATTTCCATCTTGGAATTTCTAAGGGTTGAAGCTTACCGTATGGCTTTTGATGCCCAGCTTTAACCTGAAGACATGTCAAACACTTATTCACATACTGCATCACATTAAACTTCATACCTGGCCACCAATATTCTTGTTTAAGTCTTTATACATCTTAGTAGCACCAGGGTGTATAGAATATCTGGATTTATGAGCTTCATCTAGCACCAACTCTCTCATCTTAATCGGAACCCACATACGACCATATTTTGTCTTAACCCCAAAACTATTTTCTTCCAGATCTTTTGTTTGACCTTCATTCGTTCTCGTTTCACATTTGCCTCCTTTAATGCTTCTAATTGAGCTTCCCGTAACTGATACATAAAATCTGGGGTTATCACTAACTTATATGACTTAACTCGAATCGGAGGGTGTTCATTCTTTCTGCTTAACGCATCAGCAATCACATTTGATTTACCAGGATGGTAAAGTATTTCACAATCATAATCTTTCACGAATTCTAACCATCTCCGCTAGCTCATGTTTAATTCTTTCTGATCGAAGAAATATTTCAAACTCTTATGATCCGTGTAATCGTGCATTTCGTCCCATATAAGTAATGCCTCCATATCTTCAAGGCAAATACCACTGCTGCCAATTCCAGATCACGTGTCGGATAATTCTTTTCATGTTCTTTCAATTGTCTGGAAGCATAAGCTATTACTCGTCCCCTCTGCACTAATACACAACCTAAACCATGATACGAAGCATCTGAATAAATTACCAAATCCTCATTTCCATCTGGCAACGACAATACGGGTGATTGAGTTAATTTCTGCTTTAGTTCTTGAAATGCATTTTCTTGTTCTGGTCCCCATACGTATTCTTCATTCTTTCTTGTCAGCTTCATTAACGGGGATGCAATTTTGGCAAAATCTTGAATAAATCTTCTATAATAACTAGCTAGACCCAAGAAACTGCGGATTTCAGATGGCGTCCTTGGAGGACTCTACTTCATTACTGTTTCAATCTTTGTAGGATCTACTAAAATACCTTCTGCATTGATTACATGTCCTAAAAACTATACTTCCCGCAACCAAAACTCACATTTTGAAAATTTTGCATAAAGCTTTTCTCTTCTCAACCTTTCCAACACTTCACGAAGATGGCAGGCATGATCTCCCTCATTCTTTGAATAGATCAGTATATCATCAATAAACACAACTACTGATCGATGTAACATTGACTTGCACACTCTATTCATTAAGTCCATGAAAGCAGCAGGTGCATTTGTCAACCCAAATGACATAACCAAAAATTCATAGTGACCATAACGCGTTCGAAACGCTGTCTTAGGTATATCTTCTTTAACTTTTAGTTGATGATAACCCGAAAGGAGATCTATCTTAGAAAACCAACTAGCTCCATGTAACTGATCAAATAAATCATCTATTCGTGGAAGTGGATACTTATTCTTTATCGTTAACTTGTTTAATTCTCTATAATCGATACACATACGCATACTCCCATCTTTCTTCTTCACAAACAATACTGGAGCACCCCACGGGGAAGAACTGGGTCTAATGAAACCTCTTTCTAGCAAATCTTTAGTCTGTTTCATTAATTCCTTCAATTCCGATGGAGCTAGTCTGTAAGGTGACTTGGCAACTGGCTTAGCACCCGGAATTAAATCAATTCTAAACTCAACTTCACGATCTGGAGGAATACCCGGTAATTCTTCTGGAAACACATCTATAAAATCTCTAACCACAGGAATGTCCTCTATCTTTTCATAGACTTATGAGAATCGATCACATATACTAAATAAGATGCACACCCGCGGCTCATTAACTTATCAGCTTTCATCATGGATACCATCTTTACAGTTGACTCTTCTCTATCATCATATACATTAATCGTTTTCCCATCCAGCGCTCTCAATTAAATCAGCTTCTTATTACACATAATATGGGCTTCATGATTTGCCAACCAATCCATACCCAAAACTACATCAAACCCTCCTAACACCATAGGGTATAGTTTAACAGGCAATCTATATCCTTCTAATTCAATAAAGCAACCCTCAATCATACTACTAATTATCACAGATCTATCATTAGCAGTTTCCACTATAAAGGCACCTCTAATGGTCGAATTTCACACGCAAGCATAGGACAAAATTAACAGATACGAAACTTCCACTTGCACCAGAATCAAATAACACGTAGCTGGAATCCCATTAACTAGAAACGTACCTGAGACTATATCTGGCAAACTTTAGCCTCACTGGCTGACATAGAATAAGCTCGCCCCTTCGCCACACTCGACCCTTCTCCTGACCCTTTCATCGATCTAACCAGTTCAGGCTTTCTAACTGCTAACTTTGGGCATTCACTTCGAATATGCCCCATTTCCCCACTTTCATAACATCTACGAAGGCCTTCACTATATTCATTAGCATAATGTCCTAACTTTCCACATTTAAAACAAGTTCCACTACCAATCATACATTCACCTTTTTGTAACTTGCCACAATTCCCATAACATGGCAGCTCATTTCTGATATTCCTTTGAAATTGACCCCTTCCAAACCTACCCTTCTTCTGAAAACTTAGATTCTCCGATCTTCTCTGCACTGCAGGTTCTTCACGTTTCCTTCTACTTTTATCAGGAGCAACATCACTACCCAAAACTTCTTGATACATATCTGCTGCTATGTTTAGTCAACTGGTAACTACTCGGGGCAGATGATCTAACCAACTTTCTAACCTCCTGAGGCAACCCTGGGTATACCTCAAGATTTTCTTTTCTTCAGGAACCACTAAATGTGGCACCAATCTTGCCATCTCTTCAAACTTAGATGTATATTCCCTATGGGACATATTACCTGCCTGAAACTGCAGGAAATTCATCTCTATTCGATCCATCTCACCTTTCGGGCAAAATTTGTCCGACACTAACTTCTTAAATTCAGGCCACAACATTTTATTAGTAGCCTCCTCGCCTAACGTTTGGATAATCGTATCCCACCAATACAGAGCCTCACCTACCAACGAGTGGGCTGCAAACTTTATTTTTTTGATCCTCCCTACACTCACTCAACTTGATCACAGCTTCCATTTCACGAAGCCATTTATAAGTGGCTACCACATCCATAGCCCTAGAAAACTGTGGAGGATTACATTCTTTAAACTGACTATACGTAACTCCCTTTCTCTCACTAGACCTCTCAGTTTTATCAACATTCCTATTTTCATCAGGTCTAGCTACATTCAATGCCTTACGAACCTCCTCAGCAATTGCATCACGAAATTGCTGTCTCGTCATACTAAGCACCTCTGTGCTTTCATCAACATTTCTTGCCGAGGTTCCACCTTGCATTCTTTCACTCTCCCTATCAGCCATAACCTATTAAAATGAGATTAGGATTATTTGGTATTCGCATGTAAGTATATAACCAGAATACTATAAGTAAAGTAAATTATTAATAATGTTAGCCAAGTACTATTAATTGTTTACTTTACTTTTACTATTCTCGTTATTCCTTCTCATGTTCGTCCCATCACCTTCTCTTGTTTTAATAAACTATTTTATCTAGCTATCCCTGCTGGCATATCTACTTTCTAGTTAAAGTCTAGTTATTAAGACAATAAATCCCTTTAACTACTGCTCTGATACCAACCTGTGACGCCCTAAACCCGGGAGGATACCAGAGGCGCGCCGCATAGTTGGATTAATATTTTAAACATAAATCAGAGCTTTCTATCTACAGCGGAAGACTAAACAGCATTACATATTAACCCAACTTTTAAAACATTTTTACATATTACGACTTTTACATAAACATCCATTTTACATTATTACACATGACTCCTATCCTATGCCAGTAATCGCCTTGGGATAGCATCCTGATCAACTCAAGCTTGTTTTCCTCTATTACTAGAGGATCCTTCCTTACCTAGCACACATGTAACACACTCAAAACATCAGATAAACTGGCGAGTTCTAAATTTTTATTAAAACATTAAAAGCATCTCATCACATACAAAAGTCATATTTATATTGGCAATATATAAAATCAACTTTATCTTTACTTTGTCCCACCGGACGTCAGTTTCCACATCCAGAAACTGTAACTATTATCTCTCGTCCAGTAGGATGCCAATTTAATCATCTAGGGTCGTCACCACAAGATGTTCACAAAGCTGAGTGATCGTCATCACTCCTTCTCACTGTACAGTCTACACACACAGGCATCTTACCCTAACTGGCCTGTTGAGATTTACATTACATCAAAACAATTTCTTTACTTATTGCCAATATTATCACATTAATTTACACACACCACACATTTATTCTTTTAGCACCAGTTTTAATATATTTTCATTGTCTTCACACACTATCTGACCCATTTGAATCATTACCATCACGTAATGATTAACAATGTTCAGATGAACCCTATCCGACCTATTGGAATCATTACCGTCACGTAATGATTAACAATGTTCAGATAATCATTCATTACCCCCAACTTTACCCTAACAGCCTCACAAGCTGTTAGAAATGTATAAACATCATTACCACATTTCTGGTGCTAAAACATTCAATTCATTTATCATCATATGTGTGCTAGCCCGAATGTTAAAACCAAACATTTGAAAAGGTCTTAGAACTCACCTTATTAACTTCCTCACGACAACCTACACAATCAACGTACACGAGATAACTAGTCCTTCTTCTAATCAAGGTATATCTAAAGCAATAAACCTTGATTCAATAAACTATTCTCAAACAGGACTTCTATGCGAATGAACACCGATGCGAATGAGCACTCATGCGACTGGACCTATGCGGATGAACATCAATGCGGATGAACATCAATGCGACTGAACCTTCAATCGTACAACTGACCATTCATTCGCACGACTGAGTCCTCATTCGTGCATAGTGATCACTCCTCTTCATTCGGTCTTCTAACCAGGCGATTGGGTTTTCAGTCGCACGACTGAACCTTTATTCGCACTCAGTCGCACGACTAGATTCTCATTCACACGACTGAGGCATGCGACTGAGCCCATTCGTCTGAAACGGATCAGCAGCTGTGTTCTTGATGTTTTTGATCCAAACTTACTCAAAATTTGAGTTTTAACCATCCAAATCATGTCATATTCAAAACAGATCATATACACATCGTTTACAATGGTTTCTGATCATTATTTTATCAAAACCTCACAAAACTCGGATCTGAATTCCTGGATTTTAACTTAGAAAAGAACCAGACCAATTTAATGATTTAAACATGTTATTGGATCAGTTTCAATCATATACACTGCTTACAATATAGTAGGATTGATCCGTAACATTCAAACTTACCAAAACGGAGTTAGCTTAGTCGATTTGGCAAGAACAGGAGTGTTTGGGTGTTAAAGGAACAAGAGATTGAAGATGATGCAGATAGGAATCTGCTTTTAAACTCTCTTAACTGCCTTACTTATCCCCACATTCATTCTAACCGCCTCACCCTCAGTCGCACGACTGAACCATTCGCATGACTGAATCGTGCAACTGAAGTTCATACGCCTATGATTCGTGCGATTGAGTCTCATTCGCACGTAAGGGGTGCGACTGAAGTTCATTCGCATGCAAGTCATGCGACTGTACACCAATCTTAACAAACAAACTTAACTTAATTAATTAAACATAGCTATAATACAATTACAAGTCCGGATTTAGAAACCGGATGTTACATCAAGTTAGTGGAAAATCCTTAACAGGGATTCTATACATGTAATTATTAAGTGATAGAGATAACCAAGACTTATCGGGTCTCAGTACACAATGCCAATTGAGTTAACAATCAAAACTTTACAATCATACAACTCGCACGAATTATATGACATTCAAATCAAGATTCACTAAAACAATTGTTTAAACAATCAAAACACATGTTAAACAAAGTAAAGAACTTAACAGGTTCTTAAGTTTAATCCCAACATAAATTGAACATGGACAAAAACCTAATAACACGAAACCTATTACCCGAGTTAGATCACGAGAAGTTTAGCCTTGCATCTTAATGAATTCGGCAACAAAATCGAATTGGAGCATGATTTGATGGATTGGAATGAGTTGGAGAAATGGAAGAAACTTCAAGAATGGCCAAAGTTCATCCCCCTCTACTCCCAATACGAATTAGGGTTTTAAGAATCAATAACCCTCCTTAAATATGGTCAAAACCATTGGTCAACTATCGCAACACGACATAAGCTACGTCCTTAAGGACGTAGTGTTGGGTCATTATAAGGCTGGTGCAACCAAAACCACTTCACATAGTCAATTTTGGTACTACATTCAAAGGCTTCCAAAACCAAGTATGAGAACTTCAAAAGTCTGAAGAGTTCTTCCGAAGACAACAGCTGAAGACATCAGCTGAAGACATCAGCTGAAGACATCAGCTGAAGCCATCTTCCGAAGACAAAGTCTGAAGACATCAGTGAAGACATCAGCTGAAGACATCTTCTAAAGACAAATTCTGAAGACAAGAGCTGAAGACATCTTTTGAAAACAAAGTCTGAAGACAAGAGCTGAAGCAAAGTCCTAAGACAAAGTCTGAAGACAAGAGCTGAAGACAAAGTCTGAAGACAACAGCTGAAGACAACTTCTGAAGAATAACTCTACTTCCGAAGACAAAGAAGACTCCAAGCCTCGGAAGAAGCAGTCTTCCGAAGTATAAGTGGCTTCGGAAGAAGTTATTCTTCCGAAGCAATTTAACCTTGGGAAGACATTGCTATGACCAGTAGACATAAGTATGGTCTCTGACAATCCGCTGTAGACCTCTGATACAGTATGGCTTCTTCCTAATGAGCCATGTTGTTGACCATACTTTATTCTACTGTTTACTATTTTATAATAGTACATGTTACCAACTTTAGTTGGTGACAAAAGGTAAGTCAGGGACATGTCCTGACTACCAAATCTCAGGTAAAATGTCTGAGACACCTTAACCTATAGTCTTGTAGTATAGACGTTTGGTTAGAGGTTTCCAGCTGGTATCAAAGTATATCCAGCTGTAGGTAGTATTATATATGTATTCTCATTGTAACTCATTAGGTAGAGAGATTGAGCCAGAGCTTGAGCTTGTAAGAGTCTTGTAATCCTTTGAGTTGAGAAGCAATATATAAAAGTGCCTTGAAAATTTACTTCCTGTGTTCATTATCATTTGTTACTTGTTATATTGTGATCAAATCTTGTTAGACTCTTTCTGAGTGTTGTTCAAGGTTAGTTTGAGAGAAAATCACTTGTTGAGTGACCGAAACCGATCCTGCAATTGGTATCAGAGCTTCCAGGCTCTTGATTATGAGATCTTACCATCCAAATCAACTTGTTTTCCACTCCTCCCTACAAACCACTCACTCAAATGGCCGCTCTCACTAAAGCTGATATGGAAACCGGTACCATGACCAAGTCCCCACTGATCACCCCTGAAGACTTTAACACATGGTGCACAGAATGGAAGGCTTCATCAAGTGTCAAGACTCAAGGATGTGGGACTCTATTGTTAATGGTCCGTTCATACCAAGCACTACCTCTGCTACTGGTAATCGCATCATTCCAAAAGATGTTGATGATTACTCAGAAGAAGATAGGAAAAGAATAGAGCTTGATCAAAAGGGTATGACTTCTCTTCAAATGCTCTTCCAAACTCTATCAATAGAGGCTTCAAGAAGTGCAAGACAGCTAAAGACTTATGGGACGCATTGAAGCTTATGTATGAAGGATCCAAGGAAACTAAAGAGAAGAAGAAGGATCTCTTAAACAGCAGTTCGAAAACTTCACTTTCAAGGCTGGAGAGACCTTGACTCAATAGTACTTCAGGTATGTTGAGATATTGGATACTCTGGTGGATATTGGAGTACCTCTTAAGAACAGAGACATAGTTAGGAAGTTCATGTCTTCCCTTCCTAAACTATGGACACACTATTGTGTTGTAATCAGGAGAACTTCGGACCTTAAGACTCTTTCTCTCACATAGTTGTATGGTATCCTAAGTGCATTCCAGATGGAGATTAACATGCAGAACTCCTCTGGTAACTCCAATAACCAACTGAGTTCAGCCCTTCATGTGGTTGAAAGGGAAATCACAGAACCACAACATCAGTTGTTGTGCTACCCTGCCAACTCACATAATGGACCCTATATTACTCTACCTGAGACTCTAAGGTCTCAAAAGGCTCAACACAACTCCTTTCAGGATAGTTGTGCCTTTGTCTCTGGAAGTGGACACTCTGGTGATTTTCAATATTGCTTTGATGATCTTGAGTGCTTCAGTCCAGATGATGTAGAGTATGTGGACATTGTCCAACAGATGGCTCTCTTAACTTACAGAGCGAAGAAGTTCTTTTAGAGAACTGGAAGGCAATTCCCTCAAAATCCTGTCAACAGCAAGTTTGGGTTTGACAAGAGCAAAGCAAAGTGTTACAACTACAACCAACTAGGTCACTTTGCTAGGGAATGCAAGGCTCCCAAGAACAACCCGGGAACCCCACAGGCCTCCACACATCCCTCAACCTCAAAGCCTGAAGAGAAGACAACTGAAACAGCTGCAATAGCTCAAGAAGTTGACTGGAGCTTCATGGTACAGGATGTGACTCCCGCTCAAGCACTCATGGCCGGAACAGATGATGCTCAGGTATATGAACATCTTTGTACTCCAGCTTGTATTGCTAAAGTTAAACTCTATAAGGATTACAATATGGAAATAAGATCTGATGTTGAGTCTTTAAATATCCTAAAATCTAATTTTAAAAGAGCTGAATTTGACTATCAAAAGAAAATTAAAGAGTTAGAGAAAACTGTGTCTCTTTTAAAACATGAACAAACCAACTACAAGACTCTAATCAAAGATCTGATATCCAAGTTATCTGAAGCATAAGCCAAGCTTGTCACTGCTGAGGCTCAGGCCAGGAAGCAAGCTATTGCTGAGCAAAACTTCCAAGCTATTCTTGCATCATCCTCCCATTCCAAAATTTCTATCAAAACAAAGGAGGGTTGGGAACTAATGAAATAGCTCCACCATACTCTTATGAGTCTATTAGACTACCAAGATGTGGTACTGAGGAGCAAGAGGTTCCAACTGCTGACCCTTCTCCATTGGAACTAAAGGATGAGACAAAAATAGTGGCCACCACAGAGGAGAAACAGGAAGATACACTCATCTCCACCTATGAAGATCAAATCCTAACCACAAAGGCAAGAAGAAGTAGAGCTAAAGCTGCTAGAAAGACTGTCAAGAAAGTTGCTGAGTCCAAGATGAAGATTGACCCAAAGCAAAAGGGTGTCTTCATCTCTATTGGATTCCAAGTGGTAGGTACCTCTGATTCAGGAAAGGAGTGTAGTACCAGCACTCCTGTCCTATCAAAGGATTAGAAGTTGAAAGGGAAGGTTACTGATGAAGAAAAGAAATCAAAGAAACAGCACTCTTCAAATTCCCAAAAGACTAACATCGCATGCATAATGTGTAATCTGCACAACCACATGGCTAAAGATTGTTATTACAATCCAGCAAGCACACATTATGCAAATAATGTTAGAAAAGAAGGAGTCAGGGAAGGTTTCACATTTGGACCATTTCAAACGGTTCAAGTGATGAAAAAGGGAAAGTTGGTCTCGGAAGCCAAGTTGCTTCGGAAGAAAGTATTTCTTCCGAAGGGAAAATGGCTTCGGAAGCCAAAGCTTCTAAGGATCGGAAGAACAAGAAAGCTCCCTTGAAACCATCCCAGAAGAAGACTGCTTCGGAAGAAAAGGTGGTGAAGGCTTCTTCCGAAAAGAAAGAAGCTTCGGAAGAAGACCATGCTACAAAAGCTTCAACAAGCTCATCCTCCAAGATCAACCAAAGGATAGACTGGAAGATCAAGGAAGATGTTGTAGCCCAAACCTCTTCTTTAACGACCACTATTGAACCCCAATGCATATCTTTTGGTTCAATTATGTCATTATCTTTGGAAGAGCCCAAGACCAGCAAGACTTGGGCTTCCAAACAAAACTAACAATCTCATCTTATGTGCAGGGACATCCATTTGACAAGAACAACAATGTCTGGATTGTAGATAGTGGATGCTCCAGGCATATGACAGGGAATAGATCTCTCCTTCAAAAATTCCAGAACTATGATAGAGGGCCTGTCCAATTTAGAGGTGAGACCGGAGGATATATTTCAGGCAGAGGAAGTATATCCAATGGTAGAATAAACATTGACAAAGTTCACTTTGTCAAACAGCTTGAACACAATCTGTTAAGTGTTTCTCAGTTCTGTGATCAAAAGCATCAAATGCTTTTCATAGAACATGAGTGCATTATCCTCAAACCAGGGATGACAATTCCTCCGGAATTGGTGCTTCTTAGATCTCCCAGGAAAGGAGATATGTACAAGCTGGATATGAACAATGCTTCTCCTATGGGTGAAGTATCATGCTTTCTTTCCAAAGCTGATAGTGATGAGTCAACACTATGGCATAAACGTATGTGTCATGTAAATTTTAAGACAATGAATAAATTGGCTAAAAATAACTTGGTACATGGTTTGCCTAAAAAGGAATTTTTCTGCAAAGATAACTGTGTTGTATGCCTGAAAGGGAAACAACACAGGTCATCTCATAAATCCAAATGTGTTAACTCCATCACTACTCCATTACACTTATTGCATATGGATCTATTTGGTCCTACAAGTATATGAGCATTGAAAGGAAATCATACTACCTTGTGATTGTTGATGATTTTACAAGATTTACATGGGTATTCTTTTTAAGAAGTAATCATGAAACTGCTAAAACGTTAAAATCTTTTATTCTTAAAATAGAAAATCAAATTGATCACAAGGTTAAGATCATTAGAAGTGATCAAGGGACTGAGTTTAAGAACTTTGTTCTTGACTCATTCTGTGACTCAAAAGGGATTGCCAGACAGTATAGTGCTCCTAGAACTCCTCAACAAAACGGTGTTGCTGAGAGGAGGAACAGGACACTTATTGAGGCTGCTCGAACCATGTTAGCTGATTCAAAACTACCTCTAACATTCTGCAGAGACAGTTAGCACTGCATGCTATATGCAGAATAGGGTTCTTGTAGTTAAGCCCCATGGAAAAACCCCTTATGAGTTATGGAACAAGAGGCCACCGTTTATTGGCTTTCTAAGGTCCTTTGGCTGCAGGTGTACCATACTTAACACAAAAGACTACTTAGCAAAGTTTGCTGAGAAGTTAGATGATGTTATCTTTGTTGGATACTCTTCTAGCTCCAAAGCTTATAGAGTATAAACATTAAGAGTTAACAATTTGAGGAGTCATCCAATATAGTTGTAAATGAGCACACTCCTTGTGTTAGGGGGAATGGACCTGATTATATCTTTGACTTAGAATTGTTTTCAAACTATTCTAAACCATCTTATGAGAATGTTTCAAATGGAACAGGTGCTCAAGGTGATGCTGATGCTGATGCTAATCAACTATTTGAGCTACCCAGACCTCTTCCAAATTCTCCAAGAGCTGAAAGACAACAAGCTTCAACCATTCACAGATCTGATAGTGTAACTATCTCAAGGAATAGTGAAGCTTCAACAAGTGAATCACTTGATGAACCTCAAAGCTCTTCAGGTGATCCATTACAACACCAGGTTCAAAGAAGTAGTATTCTGAAGGAACAGGCAACTGTTAATACTACTTCACGGCCAACCATTGATGATGTTTCTCAGTCATTCAATCAGTCCTCATTAAATGACTTTGAAACAGCAGCTGGACAGAGTGATCCAGTTCCTGATCAGAATATGTCCAACCTGGACCTATCTCTGCAACTGGAAGTGATTCCTCGTCTTAGGATTCACAACACTCATCCAACTGAAAACATCATAGGGAATGTCTCTGAAGGTGTGAGAACAAGAGGGCAAACTCATCATGGGAATGTCTGCTTGTACTCATGCTTCTTATCTCAGATGGAACCCAAGAAGGTGGAAGATGCCTTGAAAGATAGTAGTTGGGTTGAATCGATGCAGGAGGAGCTACTTCAATTCAGAAGACAAAAGGTCTGGAATCTATGCCCACTACCTTCTGGTCAAGTACCCATAGGCACTAAATGGGTATTCAGAAACAAAAAAGATGATATAGGCTTGATTATCAAGAACAAGGCAAGATTAGTAGTTCAAGGATACACCCAAGAGGAAGGAATCGATTATACTGATATCTTTGCACCAGTTGCAAGACTTGAGGCAGTTAGGATCTTCCTTGCTTATGCTGCATCCAAGAACTTCACTGTCTACCAACTTGATGTCAAGTGTGCTTTTCTATATGGGGATATAGATAGGGAAATCTATGTATGCCAACCTCCAGGATTTGAAGACCCACAGCACCCCAACTATGTGTGCAAACTGGACAAAGCTCTATATGGGCTACACCAAGCACCTAGGCTTGTGGTATGAGACCTTGTCTTAGTTTCCCTGAAGAATGGCTACACCAGAGGTACCATTGATAAGACTCTCTTTATCAGGAAGACTGGAGAAGACATTTTGCTCGTTCAAGTCTATGTTGATGATATCATATTTGGTTCTTCAAATGACCAAATGTGTAAGGACTTTCAGAGCACTATGAAGCAGAAATTTGAGATGAGTTCCATAGGAAAAATGGACTTTTTCCTAGGAATTCAGGTGAAGCAATTGAAGGAAGGATTCTTCATCAATCAATCCAAGTATGTCAATGACATCTTAGAGAGATTTGAGATGAAGGACTGTAAGCCAGCCTGACACCCAACCCAGAAACCATAATCTTTGCCCTGACCTTGAGGGGAGGATACTGATCAACATCAGTATAGGGCAATTATTGGTTCTCTGATGTATCTCACTGCTAGTAGACCTGATATCATGTTTGCTACTTGCATTTGTGCAAGATATCAGGATGCTCCAAAGGTGTCTCACCTAGCTGCTGCAAAGAGAATCCTCAGATACCTCAAAGGAGCACCTAAACTAGGTCTCTGGTATCCAAGAAATAGTGATTTCAATCTCTATGGATACTCTAATAGTGACTATGGTGGCTGCAACATTGACAAGAAATCCACATCAGGAAGATGTCAATTTCTTGGTGGAAGGATCATTTCATGGCAATGCAAGAAACAATCCTGTGTATCTACATCAACTGCTGAAGCTGAATACATTGTTGCTGCTAGCTGCTGTGCTCAGTTGCTATGGATTCAGAACCAGATGTTAGACTATGGATTCAACTTCATGAGTACTCCTATCCATATTGACAACAACAGTGCTATCTCAATTACTGAAAATCCGGTGAAGCACTCCAAGACAAAGCACATTGATATCAGGTATCATTTCATTAGAGATATTCATGAGAAAAATCTGATAAGGTTAATCAAAGTTGACTCAAATGAACAATATGCTGATTTGTTCATAAAAGCTTTGATGAACAAAGATTTAAATATCTCATATCAGCTATTGGGATGATAAACATTGATTAAACAACCTCTTTTAAAAACTTTTTATTATGTTAAGTCTTGTGTCAATACAATTTAAGCCCTGTTACAAAAGATCTCCTTGAAATATTCCCAGTGTAAATTTCTTCTTCCCAAGAGGAATTAACTCTCTGAAGATATTCTTTAATATCTTCCGAAGTCAAATTCCTCCATTGAAATTTTCTTCTCGGAAGAGTTTTTAGTCTCGGAAGAAGCGATTGATTTCATATCAGATCTACTTTCAAAGTTATAAAACTCTTCATTCAAGAAAACAGTTCTTACCTTCGGAAGCAATGCTTTGCTTCGGAAGAAAGAATTGCCTTCGGAATACTAATTACCTTCGAAACGTTCTATACTCGGAAAAGGAGTTTTTACTGTGTAACAGATATATTTTTGGGCCCCACTCTGTAAAAGGTAAATATTTTCTTGACGATGACTGATTATTTAAATTTATCCCTTACCGCCACTGTCATTTCATAACCGCAAACCGTCGCCCTACCACCATTACCGCAATTCTTCCCATTTAGATAATCCAGACTGTTCAATTTCATCTTCTTTTGCCAATTTACTGCCCTAAACATTTCCTTCACTTCCAATCCTGCAATTCACCCAAGCTCAAATTTACCTTCTCTTACAATGGCGCTAAACCCTCAGCATAACTAGGTCGCATTACTTGATTCGTCAAGAGATGCTGACTTCACTGAAATCATCACCTTTCTTTCTGAATAACCTACTATACGGCGCTTACTGTTAACCCCACCGTTTACTCCAACCACATGACTGAATTTTAGAGAAACGGTCAAGCAGAAATCCTAAATGGGGTTCGCGTCCTAAGGAGCCGCATTTGTGGACAGGAGTTGATCATAAGTGAACAACTCATTAGGGAACATCTAGATCTTCATGATGATGAAGCTCCTACTGAGTTTTCCAAAGAAGACTTGGATGGAACATACATCCTCATGGGATATGGTGGAGACATGAGCAGGTCAACCGTCTACAAATTCAACTTCTCATATCATTGGAAGTTTCTCTTGCACATCGTTCTTCACTGCCTATCCAACAAGTCAGAGGGATGGGATCAAATCCCATACGAACTAGGATGCCCAGTTCACGGGTTGGTGCGAGGCCTGTGCTTCAACTTCTCAAGGTTTGTGTTTACCAATTTACTCGGGAATCTTAGAAGGGAAACATTTTTCATGTATCCCTGATACATTCAACACATCATCAACTACGAGTTGGAACAGAGCAAGCTTGTCTGTGCAGCTGCTCTAACTGTTCCTCAAGTACGGTCTGCCATCTTCAAGACTTTGAAAAGGTGTCCATCAACTTTACTGGCATGTATATTCCTTTACCTCGAGATATGATTGAGCGTATAGCTCCTGGTGACATCCCTGTTGACCCCACAGGAGATGAACCCACACCAGCAACCCTCAGCACAAATGTCCCGATACCTACTCCACCCATCAAAATCACATATAACAGATGCAACAAACGAACCCTTGTTTAATCTACTCTGATTGAACAAGCTTCTCAAGTTCAATCCAAAAGGACTAGAGTGGAAACATGGGCTCCCACTCAGTCTGAGGTCACACCATCCTTCACCATTGACCTCAATTTGGGTGTTGAGTCTCCTCAGTCTCAAACCCAAGAGCCCGACACCCAAGCCTTTAGCCCACAGGGTGAGTATTTACACTCCCATGTGCAGCCAACAAGGGATAGCCCCACAAGAGGCTCAATGCCTGTAGACATTGATTTAGGTCCCGGGTCAGTAGGTTTAACCTCTCTATCCTTCACTGATCTATTACTCCGAACTGATGAAGAGATAACATCTCTCCATGGCCATGAAGTTGATCTTCAACACCCTCTCAAAGATCAACAGAGCCAAGAGAGATCCCTTATCTCTAGCCCCCATCAGAAGCCAACAACTGAGGTGAGTCCCACTGATGTGGAGGGGACTCATGTAGGCTCAGCTGCCACTACTCAGAGTCTCTCATTGAGCTCTCAGGACAGAGGTAACATCAATCAGACTGAGTCTACGGCAACTTTGCCTATTGATATCTCTGAAAGAGATGACTTTGAGCAAAGGTATCTAGGGTGCTAAGAAGCCACATCTGGTGGTGAGACTGAACATACTAGGTATGTTATCTCATCTCCCCGTGATCTTCACATGAAGATGAGTGAAGTATGCAACTCACTATTCAGTACTTGATCTCTAAGGTCCCAAACCTTGAATCTTAGGTTAGGATCTTAGAGAATAGGACAGCCACTCAGCAACTTGAGATTGACAATCTCAAGGCTAAACTAGCTGAGAAACAGACGGAGAGGTCTGTTAGGCATGTACCTATCCAAGTCTCATTGACTTCGACCTCTTGCTCATCTAGCTCTCAAGATGATGCTACCAAAAAGGGGGAGAAAGATCAGAGACAAACACCTGAGGAACCACCGATCCAGTCCTCTACTTCCCAAATCATTACCTTACCTGAGTCATCTCAATCAATTCTCAAGATTAACTCACAAATGCTTCATGATCTCTATAGACTTTTCACAAAGTATGTATTGAGATCCTGTTTAGATCAGCCCAGCCCAGACACCACACTGATCTACTTTGGAGCTGAAGAGCTTCAAAGGCTGACTGCACCTTCTACCACTGTGGAAGAAGTTGGTCAACAAATGGGGACTGATGGCCCAGCAACTGAAACAGTTGAGACAGAACTTGCATCAGCATCTTCTTCTGAAGCTCAGGCTGAAACTTCCGAAGCTAAAGTTGAAGCCTCGGAAGAACAAGATAAGTCTTCCGAAGCTGAGATGGAAGCTGCGGAAGGATTGTTCAAAATGTCTGAGGAACTGGTCATCACAGATGTCATTGCTGAAATAGCATCTGAGTTGAGCAGGGAGGACATTTCTGATCTACCTCCATCCCAAACACCAGCTGACCCTCTCTCACAATCCGAACCCTATATCCAAGAACCACCACAATCAAGTTCTGCAAAAGACAAAGGCAAGAGAAAAATGACTGCAGAAGAGCTTCAGGAAGAGGAAAGGATTGAGAAGTTAACAAAGAAAGATAGATTCTCTGCTGAGAAGCTGCTAGCTACCAGTTCAAAGGCAGCTGCAGCCAATCAGGAGGAAATCAACAACAAGAGAAGGGCAGCACTCATTGATCAGCTCATCAACTTAGGAGCTGCCAATAAGAAAGTACTCCTGCTACCACTAGAGGATTTGGTGACTTTGGAGAGGACAACCAGGCTAAAACAACAAGAAGAAGCTAGGTTGGCCTTAGAGAGGGAAGAGGAGGAACAAAGGAAAGCTGCCTTGCAGCTGAGAGAAGCTAGGATTAAATTCCTACTCTCTAGAGGCTTCAATCTTCCAGAACTTTCTCCACATGATGACGATATGATTCTTTTACTCCATAACAAAGAGCAGGATCAAATGGAGAAAGAAAGGAAGAAGGCTACAAGGGAGAAGATAAAGAAGAAGAAGCAGAGGGAAGAAGTAGAGAGGGTCACTGCAGCCAAGAGGTCCGGTGACAAAGCCTGGATGAAAGACTATCTCCGGGCTCACGGCTTCTCTGGTAGGCATGTGGGACCCATGTCTGAAAGGACACTCCAACGGATAGTCAGCGAAATAAAGGCTGACATCCGTATGGGAAAGAGAAAGGAGATGTATAGAAGGGGACAGGGAATGATCTTCACCCCAACCACTCAACCACAACCTACACTAGAAGAACCAATCCCATTTCCCATCAAAACCGAGCCCTTAGATGAAACCTTCACCCCTGAACCTACAACTCTACCCATACCTACTTCATCATCACAACCACCTAAACTTCCATCCTTAAACCCAAAACACAACCCAGAACCACTAAACCCAAATCTACCCAACTGATACCAAGACCATCCCCTCAGCCTTCTCAACATCTCTCTCTTGAAGAGTTTAAGGAAATCAAGACAAAGCTCAACAACTGCACAACTCTGAGCAACATCTCCTATGAGGAAGATGTCATCAACATCACCTACGTTGATGACTCTTCAAGTTCCCTCACACTAGATCAATTTCTTGATTTGCCTAAAGGAACTTTAGGCCAGTCTGCAAGACTTCTTGGTCTCAACTCTGATTCTCTGAATGCTGAAGAGAAGAGACTTAGAAGAAAACTAGCGACTCTGCTGGATACAAGGAAGGAGGACAGGATTCCTAGTCAGTCTCCCGTGCCTAGGAAAGGTATAATCCAGTGAAACTTCTCATAACTTTGTTGTGGAAAGAGAGAATGGTGAAATCAACCGGCTTAATGCCACTTCTCTATTGTATCTCAGCAGATTTGACATTGTTGAGCTTGCAGAGAAGCCATTCTCCAACCCCTCCAATCTGAGACTGCTGCTATCATCAGAAATCATCTTAGCAGACTTCATCTAGCCGAGCTAACTGCAAAAGCCAAGATCAAAGAAGAGTTGAAGATGAGAAGACAGGAAGAAAAGGAAAGACCTACCACCAAGGGAGCAGCCTTTCTACAGATGATGGAGGGTCCGGAATTGGAACCTATAGTTAGATGGGAATATGACTATACTTTCCATCAACTAACTCTTTTCAGAGGGCCGCAGGAAAGGGTACATATAATCCAAGGTAACAGACTGGATGTTCTGTCTACCAAAGATTTGTACAAACTTCTCAGCACCACATCAGGGAAGAACAAGGAAACAGATAGATATCTACTTTCCTTGGTGCTGAAAGTTTTGAGAAGAAGAGAGAAGTGAAGTTTTGGTAGCATCAGCCAAGGGGGAGTTTGTTGGGTCATTATAAGGCTGGTGCAACCAAAACACTTCACATAGTCAATTTTGGTGCTACATTCAAAGGCTTCCAAAGCCAAGTATGAGAACTTCCAAAGTCTGAAGAGTTCTTTCGAAGACAACAGCTGAAGACATCAGTTGAAGACATCTTCCGAAGACAAAGTCTGAAGACATCAGCTGAAGAGATCAGCTGAAGACATCAGCTGAAGACATCTTTCGAAGACAAAGTCTGAAGACAAGAGCTGAAGATATCTTCTGAAGACAAAGTCTGAAGACAAGAGCTGAAGACAAAGTCCTAAGACAAAGTCTGAAGACAAGAGCTGAAGACAAAGTCTGAAGACAACAGCTGAAGACAACTTCTGAAGAATAACTCTACTTCCGAAGACAAAGAAGACTCCAAGCCTCGGAAGAAGCAGTCTTCCGAAGTATAAGTAGCTTCAGAAGAAGTTATTCTTCCGAATCAATTTAACCTTCGGAAGATATTGCTATGACCAGTAGACATAAGTATGCTCTCTGACAATCCGCTGCATACCTCTGATACAGCATGGCTTCTTCCTAAAGAGCCATATTGTTGACCATACTTTATTCTACTTTTTACCTTTTTATGATAGTACATGTTACCAACTTTAGTTGGTGACAAAAGGTAAGCCAGGGACATGTCCTGACTACCAAATCTCAGGTAAAATGTCTGAGACACCTTAACCTATAGTCTTGTAGTATAGACGTTTGGTTAGAGGTTTCCAGCTGGTATCAAAGTATATCCGGCTGTAGGTAGTATTATATATGTATTCTCATTGTAACTCATTAGGTAGTGAGATTGAGCCAGAGCTTGAGCTTGTAAGAGTCTTGTAATCCTTTGAGTTGAGAAGCAATATATAAAAGTACCTTGAAAATTTACTTCCTGTGTTCATTATTGTTTGTTACTTGTTATATTGTGATCAACTCTTGTTAGACTCTTTCTGAGTGTTGTTCAAGGTGAGTTTGAGAGAAAACCACTTGTTAAGTGACCAAAAACCGATCCTGCACGTAGGCTATGCCCTCCCTTCAATTGTACGTCATTGCTTACTGTCTTACATCCTCACACTTCTTTCCTAGAGCATCGACGTAAGCTACGTCCTTGGGGACGTAATTTAGGTCCTTTTTTGTACTTCCATTCTTTTTCTCTGATTTTTCTTGCTTCGCACCTGCAATCCAAAATCATACAACGTAACTGCATTCGATAGTGATTATATAGTAAAAACATTTATTTAACTACCTCAAACACATGCAATCATGAATGCATCACCCCTATCTCTTTTGGATCTCTTTTCAATAAATATCTAAAGTTTTTCCTTTCGTGCAACTCTCTCTTTATATAAAATACATTCTTGTATAATTAATCTCCTTAAATACGATCCTTATGATATTCATCATGAAGCAGTTCTAACGGTAGGATGTGACCTTGCCTTTCGCCTAGCTATCATTATTCTAAATTTTTCTAACTAAACAAAGTTAAGACTAAAGTTTGGGTATTATAGTTTGAAACTTTTTCAACAAAGCATAGTGAAAAGCCTATCTTTCTTCATATAGAAGTTTTTTAGGCATATAGAGACGTGGGTAGAGGAAGCCTCAAAAGTCGAAGGATAAGCTATAGATCACGTGACTTGCTCGGAGTTGGTGGCTGACTGGGCTTTTTATTTGATTAAAGCGTAGAAGCTCCCATCACCATCCGTCCTTGCCATTTCAACTTGATCCCATGATTTTTGTTTTGCAGATGGTTCCTTGTTTATGTTTGGTCACTCATTGAAATCAAAGCTAGCACCCAAAATTAAAGTAGAATCGAGCAGGATTAGACCCTAACCCCTTTTCATCATTTCTGTAACCCTTCTTCATCCTTATCTACAACCTAGATAAAACCAATAAACACAACCCAACCCCATCCCCTTGCGTAACCCTAACCTAAATTCTGATAGTGGTAAACTCTAACACAACCCTATAGGATTTGGTAGTAGATGAACAAAAGAAAGTTTCAATTGATAAACAAGAACCATAATTGAAAAGGGGTCGATGAAGGTGCAGCCATCACATGTGGAATTAATAAAATTTGGTGGTGGTTTAGCTTCATAGAAACTAATGCCTCAGAATTTCATGGAGCTGGGTGCCTGGCTAATTTAGTGAAAAAAGAGAGTGGTGGAGTTGAACAGGGAAGTGGGTAGGTTAGGATCTCATGATGGGCGAGGAATTGGGCTCTTTTAGGGTTTTCAAGAAACGGAACAGAGAGAAGAGGAGCAATGTAGTGGTGGTGATACAGGTTCTCTAGTGGTACATAGGTGGCGATTGAGGTGGTGGTACCTATAGAGATGTAGTAGCTAGAGAGCTAGAGTTGAGAGAGAGAGAGAGAGAGAGAGAGAGAGAGTGTGTGTGTGTGTGTGTGTGTGTGTCGAGGTAGTTGTTGAATTAATACATGTGTTTTCTAATTTCTTTTATATTTTACTTTTTTATGTAAGAGTTCTTTGGTTAAATTTCATAGATTTTTTATAATATTAATAGATTATATAAGTTAAATGGATTGAAATGACAAGAATTTAAAACAAGGAAAACAAAGTTTGTGTAACATTTGACCCATTTCAACATGAAACCCGAACACGTTTATGTTAACCAATGGAATTTATTTTATTTCAATATGAGCGCAGTAATATTGTCATTTAATTCACGTTATAATCATATAGTTATTAATATGATTTATAAAAAATTATAAAATTATATTAGTAATTACGAAACTTAGTTATCGAATTTAAAAATAAATAAAATAACTTTAAATATTTTTAAGGTTTTCAAAGGTTTAACAAAAAAATAATAATAATAATAATAATAATAATAATAATAATAATAATAATAATAATAATAATAATAATAATAAAATTTATTATTAAAAACTAAACCCTAATAAACTTTTGGGTTGAAAATGTAATATTTAAAACTTGTTTTAAAAACTTTAACATGAAATAACAAGCAATGTAAACTGCAGGGGTCAAAGTACAACATTTTTTAAAAAAAACCCAACCCATCCTCGTCGACCCTGTTCCCTCCGGCCACCACCTCCGGCCACACTCTCCGGCGAGCCCACAACACCCCAATTAACGCCATTCCAACTCAATTAAACACCCCCGACACACTCGCGTGGATGATTCGAACT
Source organism: Flaveria linearis (assembly GCA_024085815.1). Taxonomy (NCBI): domain Eukaryota; kingdom Viridiplantae; phylum Streptophyta; class Magnoliopsida; order Asterales; family Asteraceae; genus Flaveria; species Flaveria linearis. The sequence continues at coordinate 68,576 of JABSNV010001251.1, forward strand.
CATGCCCCAAAACAATTTAAAATTTGAATCGATTAGTGTGATCTAGAACCGCCCCACTTAAAACCGAATCAAATCTGAGTGGAAACTCGATTAGTAGACCTAATCAACCAACCTGGAACGCACATCAGTTTCAAACATAAAAAGATCGAACCTTCAATTCCATCTGAAACACATTCAAACCTCAAATCCGATCCATTTTCATCGCGACCTGCAACTAAGTTGTTCATCACCATCTAGACAATCCGCACTCAAATTGATAAGGGGCTTTGAATCCATAACATCATCTGAAGCTATCCACGAGTTTAATTTGATTAACATCAACAATTTCACATCAAACGGATTCAAGCCTCGGTCGAAGCTTTTGTGCATCTGTTCTTATCATTTAAAAATCGATTCAGGTAATTAAGTGTGTCCACAGACTCGAAATCACATGGGGATTAAAAGCCCTATGTTTAATTTCGTTATCATGATCATCTTGGCATTCAATTTGATCGAATACGAATCTAGGGTTCTTAGGATTTGGGGGTTATTAATTTGGTATTTAATATTTAAAAACTATGCTCTATCGCGGTTGTATGCCTTGTTCTATCGGTTCCCCACTCGCTTGCCATCCATGAGGTCCCGGGTTCGAACCCGGGCACCCTCAACTATTTTTTTTGGGCCTTTTTGGGCTTTAAAAAATACAAAAAAATTTCTAAAAATTGTAAAAATCAATTTTATAAACTTTGTTTATTTTAAAAGTTATCTAATGATTTTCTGTAAAATTATTTCTTTAAACACCTTAATAATTTTTATATAAAATATCATTAACAAATGTTATAATTAGTTTATTTTTATAAAAATAAACTTTATATGGTTAAAATCACTAAATTATTATTGGTTCAAATAATATCTATGTATTATTGTTTAAATCAATGATTATCTCAATTAAATATAAAAGTTTTATATCTAAACCTTACAAATTACTACAAATGTGTTCGTTCACATTTTTATATAAAATATAGTATACTTCTTTTCATTTATTTCAAGAAAATACAATTGATTCCATTTGTTAAATTCAAATATTTAACAAAGCCCCAAATTCCACTTGAAACCCTAATCCTCGTCAATTCGTTAAACTTAATATTAAACTTAAACCTTGTAAACTTAAATATATATATATATATATATATATATATATATATATTCTTAGGTACCTTGTGAGAAATTGCGTTGGAACGTTTATATTTCTTAATAATCATCATCCTTATACTTATTTCCCAGGTGAGTATTCACGGCCCCTATTTTACATTCTTTCCTTTTTGGGAGAGAAAAAATGCAAACATATTTTATAAATGGTTTTTAGTATTATTGATATCGCCTGTTACGTTAGTGCAAACATACTTGAAAGTCCTTACATTCTCGAACCGTTAGTAATGTGTAGCGAGGTAATTCTGAGTAGTACTACTGGGTTTGATAAACCCCGCCCGGGCTAGTCGCGCTAGCTTGATTGGAGGTCAAACGGGTGCATTATTGACCTAACATTTATCACTGTCTGGTGAGACGTGACTGGAAGGCAACAAACATACAAACATACAAACAGTCAGCTTCGGTTCGAAACGCTAAGTAACTTGTTTATAGGCTAGCTACCTATCGATATGCTTTAATTACTATACCATTCGAACAGTTACAACATTTTTATCTGTGATAAAACATGTGAACTCACCAACTTTATGTTGACACACTCTAGCATGTTTTCTCAGGTAACAGGAACGCTTAATCTCATGATGCACGATTAAGGAACGCACTAAGGACATGCATTCATCAGATCCATTTATGTTGCATTAGACATTGTTTTAACTTAGTATTCCAGACTTTCATTATTGTTTACATTTCATTATTCGCTTCCGCACTGTTATTTATTTCATTTACGTTACTATGATTTAAGTCAAACATTTATTTTTAAATTCATATAGTGTCGTTTGATATGACCGTGTCTGAGATCCTGGTATGTCACACGCCTAACGGTAAAACCCCGTTTGTGGAAATTAAGTGTGTGACAGTTTGAAATAAAGTGGTATTTTTAATCAAACAAGAAGAAAAATATAATTTTTTAAGAGTAATATCATATTTTGAACTCGTATACACTATTCGTAACTAAAATTGAATCTTATTAAAGAGTTTTTAAATTAACTGAAATATCATTGTAAAAACTACTAGTTTTAGAAGAAAGCAAAGTGAAGGGGAGAGGAAAAAAGACCCTAGCAGTCATGCATATTCCACGTCATCATCCATCTTCTTTCCTTTTTCTTAATTTCTTCTATTAGAATTGAAAAAGATTTTGCTTGTTAAACTGTTTTTCTTCCACCTACACATGATAATTTTCTCTCTTTCTAACTATATATCTTTAAGCACCCCTCTTCTCTTCCCCCAAACACCTCCTACCATCAATCTCGATCTCTCTCCCACTAGCTCCCTCAGCTCCCCATAAATTAATAAAGATCGAGTACGTACGTACTGCAAGAGCAGATCGAGGGAGCTATATATATAGGTTGATTAATTAGATTAAGAATGGTGAAGTTCTCTAAGGAGCTTGAAGCCCAACTGATTCCTGAATGGAAAGATGCATTTGTGAACTATTGGCTACTCAAGAAACATGTTAAGAAGGTGAAACTGGCCAGGATATCTGTGCTTTCCCGAACCACCAAATCTAATCATGATTACGGTGTTTCCATATTCGATGCCGTGCGTTCCTTCCTCCATCGTAATGCCACCAATGGCAACCCACCTGATGATCAGATGATCCAGGTACCTACGTAGTACCTGCGTTACCTTTAATTAATCGATCTCATCCATCACCTTTTAATATTTAGTTAGATTAGATTTAAATATATATATCATAATCATAATTTATATTGAATGGTTAAACTTAACATATATATGTGTGTGTGTGTGTCATGTGTATAGCTACTGTTAAAGTTGGAAAAGGAATTGAATTAGTTTTGTTTTGTGCATGTCCTCATCATGGGTTTCGTGTCATCATTCATGATGCTTCTTTCCTTTGTCCCATGAAACCAGATGTTTTTTTAGCATTTCAGCTTGTTACGTTACGCATGAAATTAACCATCAGTTTAAACATCTTCCTTTCCATTATCTTATATATATTTCCTTCACCGTCAATATAACTACTAAATATATCTCAATTAACTAGTTAATTTCTTTTTTTAAACTATGTATGTAGCTAGAAGCACATAATATTAATTAATATATTATGATAATTAGAGAACTACCAGCGCTGCAGTGTCTAGCGTCTATATATGTGGTTGAAATGAAGCATGCATATATACATATATGTATGTGTGTGCATGGAGTTGAAGCAGTAGGTAATAATTAATAAGACGGTGGTGAGCTGGCGTTAATTCCCAAGGCAAAGCCATAACTAAGATCGATCGATGTCTATTAATTTGAAGCCAACAGAAAAGTAACGCTGGCTGGCTAGCTAGCTAGCATGTCCCTGTTGTTTCACGATACCATCGTGACCCAAAAGATAATATAACACCACATGGCGTGCCATCGTATCTCAAACACATAATATATAATATATATTATTAATTTGTTCTAGAAAAATTAAATTAAACAGTGTGTGTATATACACATACAAGCTAGCTAGCTTATGATTGATATAATAATAATATTGGACGTGTGATATATATATATATATATTTGTTGAAGATGAAAAATACAAATGCGGGGGAAGAAGGCGAATTGGAGGGAGATGAAGATGATGAAACGGAACTGGTTGATCATTTGTACTCGGAGGAAGATGAGGTACGTAGTACATGACTGATTAATTGATCATATATATATATATATATATATATATAGATATATATGATGGATGGATGGATGGATATATTCAAATAATTGAAAAAATAAAATAAAATAAAATTAGGTGAAGGAGTTCTTTGAGAAGCTGGATGAGGAGCTGGATAAAGTGAACCAGTTTTACAAGAAAAAAGAAAGAGAGTTCGTAGAGAGAGGAGAGATGCTGAACAAGCAGCTGCAGATTCTGTTGGACCTGCAGCAATTAGTTGTCGATCGCCGCTCAAACAGCTTCAACTCCACCGCCTCCTCCGCCTTCCTACGCTCTTACTCCTCTGCACGCACTTCTGACTCCGGTGAACGCATCTTTCATTATTCAATTCAATTCCTTTTATATATATACTTACTCTTTTATATATATATATATATACATACATATATATATACATACATACATATATATATATATATTTCTTATTCTTATTCTTATGGCTAGGTTTCATATTTCTTTTCTTTTCCTGAAAATCAACTCCATACGTGGATGCAACTAAACTTAATTAATGCTTTCTCATTCTAATTTTTAAAATTGAAGGTCGACAAGGCTCACTTTTTTTATAGTAATAAACTGTTTTATTTCTATTGCCACATTAAATTAAACTCTCACATTATTTTAAAAAAACGATTAATAAGCAGGTACATATATAATACATTTGATAAGCTAGAAAGAAAAAAATGTATATTAACTTTCAAAGGTTTTTAAGGAGTAAATGAATTGTATTCTATAAATTAATCATTTTAGTTGTGTTTTATACACACATGCTAATTATATAATTAATTACAAAAACATGGTAATTGAACAATATAGATTATAAATACCACTTAGACTACAACTAACTAACTAAGTTTTGCTAATTACTAACTAGCCATTAAAAAAAGTTAGACTACAATTATAATTCGCTAGTTAATATATACAATTAATAATGAAATTTCATAAAAAAAAATCTGATAATATGAACAATCATTATTTGTGTAACTAATTATTTAACATCGGTTTAATTAAATATGATTTCATATTTATTTTATCTTATAAAAATTTATTAAACCTTCAACTTTATTAATAATTAATTATTTAAGTGTTTTAATAGTGTCTTGTGTTGCAAACATCCTTCTAGTAAATTAATGCATGTGCGCGCGTGCAGAAAGTGTATCGGAGTTTGGCGAAAGGGATGGAGGAGAGACACAAACGGATGATGTGATATCGGCTCTAGAGAAAAACGGATTGAACGTTGTTGGTGCAGCCACAAGGGGAAAGACTAAAGACGGAAAGCCCAAAATGTCGATGAGAATCAATATTCCAGCAACAACCCCCACACGAACCATAACAGCGGTTACGTCTATGCTATGGGAAGATCTGGTCAACAACCCTAAGAAACACGGCGAATACATCAATCGCAAGAAACTTCAGTGTGCTGAAAAAATGATCAGAGGGGCTTTTGTCGAACTCTATAGAGGTCTTGGTCTACTAAAGACTTATAGGTACGTGTATATATAGTATTTCAAATTCTAATATATATAGCACACACTCGATCCAAATTAATAATCACCTCAGTCACTTATGTATCTGACTAGCTAATAACTAGTTAATGTTGACGAAATTAAGGACTACTAATTAATTGGTTTTCTATTTCTATAAAAGTTAGCTAAATATAGTGGTATTATTGGCATGCAGCTCACTGAATATGGTGGCTTTTGTGAAAATATTGAAGAAATTCGACAAGGTAATTGTATACGTTTGTGTATTTTGAGCAATATTAATTGATACAAAAACAATTAGGCGAGCCATTACGGTCTTGACTTGAAATACCTTCATTTTTTCATAGGTGTCTAACAGACAGTCATCGACAAATTACCTCAAAGTCGTCAAAAGATCTCATTTCATTAGTTCCGATAAGGTACCGAACTATTATAGGCTCATCCATCATGTCACTTGTTATTATTCTAACCAAATAATCACTAGCTTGCTAGCTCTTTCCAGAGTTTAATTAGAAAAGAATCTCATTGCTATCAATTAACGTACTTTAGCAAGTAATCATTAATACATATATAACGGCTAGTTTTTAAGTGATTATGAACTTGTAAGATGTGTTCCGGCCATGCGATGCAACGGGAGACCCGTGTTCACACGTACAGCTCGATTCTGAATAAAAGCTATATTGAAACCAGTGAGCTTGAATATATTCTATAGGGGGTGAAAGTAAAATTTTTAAGAGAATGGGATGAATTTAATACATATATATAAATATTTTAACACTAGCTAGCTAGTGACAAAAAAAAGGGAGCCGCCGTGATTGAAACATAAAGAAAAATAAGCATGTTTACAAAATTTCATAAACATTAAATATCAAAAGCTATTGAAAAGATATTGCAGGATGGCTGTTCAGTTGGAGCAGTCACGCCTAACTACTAAGCAAACAGCAGTTTTGTTGTTATTTCCTTCTTTCTATATATATGCATGAATATCAATTAACGCACTTGGGCTCCTTTCTATTCTTTACACTACTTCCTTTTAATTAAGAGGAAAGTGTGAAATATATTCATAAACTAATTATGAGGTTTTACCTGCTAATTACATTCAGACTTGAGGTTGCTGGATAGAACAACTTTACAATATTAAAAGAACTAATAATGTAAATGAAAAAAATATCAGATTAACTAATAATATAGAATTTGATCACAGCAAGTAAATAGTTAGTGAGCACTTAGATGGCTAGTGGGTCATAATTAATATAATATTGTTCATGCATCATTTTGCTTTTCTTATTAAGATACCACTAGCTCATTCCATCATGTACATGCATGTATCCTCTTGTTATATATATGTGTTTGTTTAAAACATTCTGTTCCATATCCTTAAATCTATAATTTATCTAAAATCACCTTCTTCAAATTTATTTTATGTTTTTATCTCACATCTCATTCTCATACCTATAATTTTGAGGTTTGTGAGTAGGTAACCTCAAATTTGAAGGAACATTAATTAAGTTTTTCTCTAAAAATTTAAAGGATGAGGATGGGAATAAGGATGAGATATGAGGTATTTAATATAAGATCATTCACAATGCATCTCTCATACTTATTCTTATAGTTACATTAAAAATCATAATTAATTTTTCTCTCTTCTTTTAAATTAAATAATATTTTTTGTATACATTTATCATTATATTTTCACTTTCATCCACTCAAAATCACTTTTAAAAATATTAAAAAATTTATGAGGGTTGTACTGTATTTTTCAAATACAATACCCATAAATTTCCTACTTATTTCACTCACAATCACTCACAATCATCCCACATAATATAAGACACTCACTCACATATATATAAGACACAGGCTATGAATGCTCCAAGATTAAATTACACAAACTATTATAAATCCCTGAAGATGTGGCTGGTTATGGTCAAACAAATGTGAATCTCTAACACTATTAAAGTTTTTAATAAAAGGTAAGGTTATTCTACAAAGTGTATTTTTGCTACAAAATGTGAGAAGACACAATGGAGTTAAAAAAAATCACAAAAAATATATCTCATAATCTAGATTGAATTTCAAAAAAGTACTTCGGAGTCTCTGTTCCTCTCGTCGTCCTCTTTCAGAAAAATAAAATAAAATAAATTTCATTATGTCTTATAATACACAATGACATCATTGTGTCTTTCATAATGACACAATGACGTCATTGTGTCTTTCATAATGACACAATGACGTCATTGTGTCTTTCATAATGACATAATGACGTCATTGTGTCTTTCATAAATGACACAATAAAAAATGTTTATTTTTTATTTTTTATTTATTTTTTCCTTAGTGAGGATGGCTAGGGGAACAAAAGCTCGGAACTATATTTTTGAAATTCGATTTAGATTGTAAGATATAATTTTTTTGTGAGTTATTTTGACTTATTGTGTCTTCTCACACTTTGTAGCAAAAATACACTTTGTATTTGAAATTTTTTCTTTAGTCAATATACCGCTTTCCAAATTGTTAAGGATTGTATTCCTATTATGAACGTTGGTATAGATTTAAAATTATGTTTAAAATGATGTGTGAGTTAATTGTTCTACAAAATGTGTGTATATGTGTGTGTGTCAAGAAAGGCAAAGTCAAGTTATAATTAATTATACTTGTGGGCATATATTATTAACAAAGTTAATAATCTGATAAATAATAGATCGGTTTTTAAAAATATTAGTTTGTATGTTGATGATTAAGCTAATATAAGTGATGGCGTGAATTATATATGTATATTTAGGTGGTAAAATTAATGGACGAAGTGGAATCATCTTTCACAAAGCACTTCGCCAAGGATGACAGGAAAAAGGCCATGAAGTTTTTGAGACCCCGCCAACAAAAAGACTCTCACATGGTCACCTTTTTTGTTGGTATATATAATAATAATATAATATAATTGTCTATTTAATCAAAATACTATTACTACTAGCCATACCCCTTTGTACGTAATAATATTAATATTAATATAAATATAAATATAAATATATATAACTAACAACCTACCTTAATCGATTTCTACAGGCTTGTTTACAGGAAGTTTTGTAACCCTTTTTGCCGTTTATGCAATATTGGCGCATATTAATGGCATGTTCTCCCCTCGTACTGAAACCGATTATGTTGAAACCGTCTACCCTGTCTTCAGGTATCATTAATTGTAGTTGTATTGGTCCTAGCTATATATAAAAAGAATAAAAAAGAAAATTTCAGAAGTTAATTTCAAATATTTAATATAAAAAGAAAAAAAGAATTCTTAATTAAGCTCATTGTTGTTTATTTTAATCAATGTAAATGCAGCATGTTTGCATTGTTGAGCTTGCACCTATTCATGTATGGGTGCAATCTGTTCGTGTGGAAAGCTACAAGGATCAACTACAATTTCATATTTGAGTTCCAAGCTGCAACGGCACTCAAGTACAGAGATGCGTTTCTCATCTGCACCTGCATGATGACCGCTGTCGTCTCTGCCATGGTACTACATCTCATCTTGATTTCCAAAGGATTTTCTCCATCCCAAGTTGACACCATTCCGGGGATTCTCCTTCTCGTAAGTACTTTAATTAACACATTCACCTGTAAGATATATATGTATATTTCAACTTACCGGCCTGCTATACATGTATGTATGTATGTATGTATGTATGATTGATATATCAATCTTCGATCATGTTAATTTGATTTCCAGATTTTTATTGGGCTGCTTGTATGTCCATTGAACATCTTCTATCGCTCTACTCGCTATTGCTTCCTTAGAGTCATACGCAACATAGTCTGCTCTCCATTGTACAAGGTACTAATTCCATCCCAACTTAACCAAATATCTACTTACCTATATGCAAATGTGTCAATTAAAGTACCTTGTCATTTCTTAATAGTTAAATTAATATAAATTGCATGTCTTCAACATGTACACAGGTTCTAATGGTAGATTTCTTCATGGCTGATCAACTTACTAGTCAGGTATGTATCTGATTTGACGAATAGATAGCTAAGTTATTGTAGGATAATTACTTTGCGAATTTAGTCTTAAATTTGTTTTACTTGTTTATTTACTTATCTTTGTTTGTTGTTTTAGATTCCATTGTTGAGGCACATGGAATCTACAGCTTGTTACTTCCTTGCAGGGAGCTTCAAAACACATGAATATCAAACTTGTAAGTCAGGGAAGTTATATCGAGAGCTTGCTTATGTAATCTCTTTTGCACCATATTATTGGCGTGCTATGCAGGTATTTAAAGCAGATTGACTAGCTTGTGGTTAAATTCAATTCTAAGACATCATCATATAAGAATGTGATGAATTATTGATTAATTGCATTTGAATGATACGTACATATACATAGTGCGCAAGGAGATGGTTCGACGAGTGTGATGTGAATCACTTGGCTAACTTGGGGAAGTATGTGTCAGCCATGGTTGCAGCCGGGGCGAGGTTAACCTACGCACGTCAAGAAACACATTTATGGTTGATCATTGTATTGGTGACTTCATTAATTGCCACCATATACCAGCTATACTGGGACTTTGTTAAGGACTGGGGACTTTTTAATTCCACGTCCAAAAACCTATGGCTTAGGGACGAACTTGTCCTGAAGAAAAAAGGCTTCTACTACATGGCCATTGTAAGTTGTCACCCAACGACTCTCACACCCACGGCCATCATGTTTTTAACTTTAAATCAATCATCATTCAGATAACGCTAACTAGAAATACCAAAATCTTGATATGCAGGCCATAAATTTTGTTTTGAGGGTGGTGTGGTTAGAGACTGTGCTGCAATTCAAAGTCGGATTCTTTGAATCACGATTGCTTGAATTTTTCCTTGCTTCTCTAGAAGTAATGCGACGTGGTCATTGGAACTACTACAGGTAATTAAGTGAATAAATATATAAAGTTGGTATATTTTATTTTCTTTCATGTTGATAATTAGCTGAAACGTGGTCGCGCGATCTCTCATAGCTAGTCATGTATGTGATGCTTTGTAAATTAATTGATGTAGGCTGGAAAATGAGCACTTGAACAATGTTGGCAAGTTTAGAGCGGTGAAAACAGTTCCTCTACCATTTCGTGAGACTGATTCTGATGGGTGATAGAATTATTTATATATGTTCGATCTTTTGACGTATAGTAGCTCAAACACTGCAAGGTCGTCCCATGGATAGGATAGATCATTGATTGGGACAGTTTGAATCAAATATCAATATCCATGTAGCAGATTCAGAAAGCAAGCCGTAAGGCCCACTGCATTTGAAAGCAAACCAATTATGTTTTTTTAACTGTTCTACAGTAATGCATGTATAATTTTTCAGACATTTTTGAATGAATAAAACCGGCCAGTTGTTATCCATTTTCATATATTCAATGTAGCAATAAAAAATAAGCCATAAGTTTATATACATATATTCATGTTCAGTCATCATAAATTAAATACAAATCTTAGGATGCATAATTGAACTTTTTTTATACATTAATATACTGTTCGACTTGGCGTGCAACGTACAATTCAACTGAGGAGATTGATTCGCTAAAGTCTTCCTCATGTGAATGAAGATTAGGTTCTTAGGGTTATATTGTTTTGGATTAATCCTATTGTGTAGCATATAGAGTTATAGTCTTAACGTGTCTACGTTAGCTATATAAACCGAGTAACAATTTATTTGTAACCAAGTTTATAGAGTAATATTTTATTGAAAATAATAAACTTGCATGTAATCCAATACGATCAATCCAACCTATATATGAATGGTAAGTTAATGGCATGTCGTTAGGATCATGCAAAAAGCTAATTAACTTAGGTAGATAGGGTAAGTCAGATATCGTACCACGGGAAGCATGTTAGTGTTACATGATTTGTTTGATTATTTAACTAAATTACTAATTAAACTGAACTATTGTCACTTTGACTATAGTGGATGTAGACGAGAATAATTAAACTAAACAAGTGCCTATAAAATAGAACTAAGAGATAATCACACCTAAGTTTTAGGTGTGTGAATGAATTGCGTCACCTAGGTTTTATCAAATTAGAAATCACATAGATATGATTTGTTTGTTATGCCTGTTGAAACATGATTATCAATTAGATAACGGATTATGTAAATTAGATAGTTAAACTAACTAAAACCAAACCCTGGTTATGTCATTATTAAACATCAGTTATGACAATACCCTAATTAACCATCGATGATTAATAATGCAAACACTAATAATTCGATGATCAATCAATTAGACTAATTGACAAAACTGTTTTAATCAATTGAAATAACAAACACATAAATAGTGAGAGATAATCAAACAATCAAACTTTAGGTCCATAATGGATAATCTTCTTATCACATATGTTGAATGGTAATTACCAACTGGATAACCGATTATGTAATTTAATTAGTAAACTAACTAATGCCTTTATCTAAAAACTTTATTTGCAGTCACCAATTAATGATAATAACTTAATTACTATTAATGGTTAACATTGTAAAATTGATAATATGATTAACAATAATCAAATCAACTAACAAGAATCTTTAATCAACATACGATTCAAAACACATATACAAAGAAAAGTTGTTAAACAATCAAAGTTTATGTCTTGACAAGGTAAAAGCACAAGCAAGCACAATCAAATCACAAACTATCCACCTGGAGATGATCACAGATGGTTTAGTCTTCCATCTTCTTCATAATCTCTTTAATCTTCAACTAGGGTATATGAATCCTTGATTGATTGATGATTAGAGAGAGTTTCAATCCCTGAAAATAGTCTAAAGATTTGTTCTTGGGGTAGGAGGTCAGTCTCCCTTCGTAACCCTAATGTTAGGGTTTAAATACGTTTTAAAATTTGAAACGATCCTCAAATATCATATTAGACCATAACTTACGGCCTATAGACCATAATTTATAGCCTACCCCATCCCAGACTGCCTTGGCCTTTGTCTTGCAGTTTTCCTAGACGGCTATGTATTGAGGCTGTAAGCTACGGTCACAACTTTTCTTTCTCAATTTTCTTCGTTTTCATCTTTGTTCAATTTGTAATCTTGCTGATCGTTGTATTCTTACCAAATAATGTTCATTAAGCTCCACTTGACCTACATTTTAAACACGTAACAAAGTAATACCATCTGATAAATAAAGTATATTAAAAATACAATATTAAATATGATAAGTTCATGCATATTAACCAATTATCATAAGTCCAACCTTTGATCTAACCTAGTTTAAGCACGATTGCATCATGATAAACCATGCAACCATGCACATACCACTTGAACCTTTCGCCTGAGGATAAGGGCTGGATAATCCATTATCACTATCGATCTCTTTAACCTATAGTTAAAGGGAAGACGGAGCCGATTACGGGGGATGTACAATCATCATCAGTCTAAGAAACTAACCCGCACTTATTTTAACGCCCTATGTTAATAACTATGAACTACACTATATGGGCTATAAAGATTAGGATAAGTATAATTCTTCATAGTGTATGGGATGTAATCGAACCTAGTCCATCTAGTACAAAGAAAAACGAGAGCACGATGGTTTTACTGCTTCACTTAAATTCTAAAAGTGGGTACTTGGAATACACCTAAAGAGATGTGTGAAGCGATCAAGACCTGAAACCTACATGTCTATCGGGTGAGGGAAGCGAGACTTTAGATATTGCTAAATAAATTAAAGGGTTAATAACGCCCTATGTTAATAACTATGAACTACACTATATGGGTTAAAGCGATCAAGACCTGAAACCTACATGTCTAAAGGGTTAATGATGCGGGCCTTACTGTTTTTGGAGGCCCAAGACCGCGCTGCACGAAAATGGGTTCCGAAATAAGGCCTCTAAGTGGGTTTTTTGGCCACTTTTATGTTTTTTCCTAGTTTTTTGGGTTTGTTTTGGGCTTTTTTTTGGCCCATGGTTATTTGTTTTAGGCCCATCCAAATTTTGTTTACTTATTTAAGTTATGTTCATGTAATGTGAGAGGGCACTTGATCATTATTGAAATTAAAATTTTAGTCTTTTCAAATTCGTGACTCTTGGGTCAAATTTGGGGGTTTGGGTGAAGATCATCACGGGTATTCGCAGAATCAACGTGCTTGACTTCGATTTCGTTCCTTGCGCTGCATCAGTTAAAGATGAAAGAAATTGGTACCATCAATAGCTTCGCCTCCAAGATAAAATTTGTATCATCAAGATCAGCATCACCAGGTGTAACTATTTAAGTAAAAAGGTTAGTTAACAAGTTTCTTACGAGTCTACTGATACAATTTGTGTGGCCCTGATTCCAGGAGACCCTATAGTTTCATTTAAACATCACAAACATAATTCTTAAACCAAAATTTTATTAAGTAATGAAATTTAAAAATATGTCAATAACAACCATAAACGATCGGTACATCAAAATTCGAAAACTTTGACGAAATGTAACAATTATGTTAGGATGTTAGTCTTGGATTTAATGTCGGGTAGCCTTGAGATCTATACTAAGCTCACATATTTATTCATCATTTCATACTCGTCAAGCTAATAGGTATACAAAAGTCAATATTGTTAAGTGACTTTTTTTAGTTTTGCTTTAGTAAAATAACCTTATCATAACTCTAACTTTAATTTTAACTATGACTATTAATTTATCTTTATTGTCTTTTTTTATCGTACATTAACTATGCATTAGATTTAATGTTCATATCATACATTATCAAGTATCTATATATTATGTTTTACTTTTACTTTATATGTGTGCTTACACACGTGTAAGAAGTCTTTCTTTAGTTAACAATATGCTAAGTCTTTAAATATACTTTATCTTTTTTATCTTTACTTTGTTATGAATTTGCACTTACACAAGCCTCATTTAGCCATTGTTTGCATGGTACACAAGATTTTCTTAACTAACGCTTGCAACAGATGCAAGACTTATGTTGCTTGTCTTTATGCAAGTCTCTTATGTTAGTGCTTGAAATACATCAAGACATTTATGATTGCAAGACTCCTTTAGCATACTATTACCTTTATAGTTTTGCTTTAGCAGGGTACTGTTCTTGAATTGCTACTCTACTCCCTTTATCATTTCACATGTGAAACTATAACTTTAGCTTTCTTTAACTATGATTATCTTTGGCTCTTTGACTATACTTTAGCTTTTTATATAAGTTTAACTTTAACTCTTTATTTATACCTTCGCTTCTTGTACAATGCTTAACACTTTATAAGTTTGGCATATCATACTTTATATTATTTTACACTTTATTTAGATTTATGATTTACTAAAAAACTAAAAAAGTAGGTGCATGGGTAACTATAAAATATTTTATATACAAATAATGACTTTAATTTATCAACACATTAGGAAGTTAGACAGACCCATCTACATATGTCATAACATATCTATATATAAGTTGGTCATTTACGTATGACCAAGTACAGACACTTTAACTTTGTAAGTCTCCAACCATTTACGCATGAGCTTGTCTATCTACACATGAGCATTTCATCTATGCAAAACCATTGCATCCATGCGTGAACAACTTTATCAACGCATGACTATTTCATCTACGCATGAGGAACATTATCTACATATAGAATACTCTAAATATGTAAGGGAAAACATCATTTGCTTATTGATAAACTCATCTACACATAAGGTACTCATTCGCACATAAGTAACCATCTATGCAAGAATTTTATCTACATCTTAGTAATCTTTAACTACACATGAAGTGCTACATTAGCATAAGAACAACTTTATTAGCGGATGAATCTGTTGATCTATGCATAGCTATTACATCAGTGGATGACTTTAGTAATTTGCACATGATTGTGTCATCTGTGCTTGAGGAGCTACATACCAAACATGCACTTTAATCCTTTTAACTTTAGCAATGTTTCAAGATCAAATCATGCTTTTCTAAGATTCATGCTCAAGACGCGTTAAGTATACATGCACACATATAACTTAGTATATAAATATAAACTTTATCAAGAAATCTATCATTCTTAGAAAAAAATATGTCAAGTGCGCATACTAGCTAGCCCCAAATAGTGTAAAACATATAAGATAAGGATCTATAACTCACCTATTTGATAATCTTCATGAGCAAAACCCTAGAAGCTGATTACCCATTTCAAGATCAACATAAAATGCATTTAAGATGCAAAATTTACTTTAAATCTTTACTATAAACATCATTAGGGTCATAATAAGCTTAGATCTATAAAGAACGTAAGTGAAAATCTTACATTTATTCACTTTTTTGGGCTTTCTCTCACAATTTCTCTTTTTAAACCGATCAGAAAAATTTTTCATATAAGAAAGGACAGGTGGTGGCTCTTTTCCCTTTATGGGGGGGTTTAAGGTAAGATTTTCTTCTTTTGCACAACTTTAACCCCTCTTACTTTAGTAAATACTCAAAAAGCCTTATTTTTATACTCACAATTTCATTAGAGTAAACTTATTTTCTTTTGACTAATTTCGGTATCGGTACAAATAAGTATCGGTATCGGTAAAAATCGAAAAGTACTGATTTGGTATGGAGTAAAGAAAAATAGTTTTTTTACCATTTTTAATATTTTGTGTTCCAAGTTGAAGATTACCAATGTATTTATTTATTATTCTGATATTGTCTAATTTTTCAAATTTTAAGCAAAACAATAAAAACCACAAAAGTGATAAAAAATAGTAAAGTACCGAAAACAACAAAGTATCAGGTAAAGTACCGAAAAAGATATTGTACTTGTATCGAACCAATGGATTCTAAACGATATATGTTATCCAATTTTCCTCAAATTCAAATAGTATTTTTAACGTCAGTACCAGTATAGTATCGATCTCCTTCTTAATACAGAAGTTGATATTATAAAACCATGAAGATGTTAAATGCAAGAATCAAATTAACCTTTACATGATTTATTATAAAGATTGACTATATATCATGTTTATTTTAATAGGTTTAAGATTTATATAGAAATATAGTATTATCTAAATACACGTATTCACATATATTGTATGCATATAGATATATGTATATAAGTGTGTGTGTGTGTGTGTGTGTATAGGGTAAGGTTCCTTTGTTAATCCTTGTTTATTTGAGTATAGTCTTGCTATATTTTTTAAAATTTTTTTTTAACATTCGTTTTGGACCATTAGATTTACTATTATAACTCTAAGTTACAGTGGTGATGTGGCTTACTGTGGACCACTAGTTGGGTTAATGGGTTATTGAAATAAACAAGGGTTAATATTTGATCCGTATCATTGCTTTCCCCTAAGCAAGCTTGCTCATAACACTACAACTATCATTAGAAAAATATGATCCAGCCATGTATTCACCTTCTGTTAGCTAAGGTCCTAAGTCATACCTAACTCACAGTTTCATATATCAAGCTATAGCTTTGTAAGAAAAGATATTACTATTTGAAATATTATCTATCTAACCAAGCCCAACAAGCTTTCTAATCTTCCCTATGCATGTATTCACATATCTCACAAGTTTCACTCCTCTTGGTTTAGTATCTAGTCTAGCAAAAGGTGTGCTAGTATATCAGTGTAGTACTCTCAACCAAGAACAATTCAAAATTACCATAAGCTTGCATAATGATCGTAACTCCACCAATTAACACAAACCATGCACACATCAAAAGGTCTTTGAAGGGTTGTAATGTAAAGCTTAGGATTTGGGTGGGGATAGAGAATTTGAAGTGGCTAAAGGTGATGAAATCCAAATAAGAATGTTGAAACGTACTGAACAATAAAGCAACACTACATAATGAATTTGGGTAAACTTGACTCACATTCACAATTTATTACCACTGAAACATGACATTGATATTGTGGTCATTTTGACCCGTTATTTACTCTTTTGTTTTCTTTTTTTTTCTTTGTTTTTTTTTGAATGATAATTATATCTAAACACTTCATTGCTTCTAATAATATTTATCACTAATTCAAGTAATACTTATCAGATTTCATCACACGGGCTTAAAAAGTAAAAAGGTTTGAAAAGGCTAATGGGAATTCGGGTTTAAACACTTAAAGAGGTTAGGGGCTCAAACTGGCGACTAGCGGATCATTTGTTGGTAGGATAATACAATTGAAAAAGGCTAATCAAACAAAGGTTTATCATAATGCCTTAATCATATATGTGCACAGTTTGGTTCATATTCTCAAAAGTATCAATTCTGCAAGTTCTAGAATAATGCAAATGTTCTGGTAAACACACATAAAAGGAAACTGAGCAAATAACCTACTGATTTTCTAAGCTCATATGTAGGCTTAATCCTCACAAAAAATGATGATAAACAGGTTAAGACTATGGAAACACGCATAAAAAGTCCACTATCTGGCTTGTTACCCCGGTTAAACATCTTTATCAATTCTCAAAAATTGCCTTTTTCTAATAAGATAGCCATGACTACGGACCTTTGCTTGAGCACAGGTTAAACATACTTTCACGATTTACATTGAAAAAATTAAGCTTTCATGTATAAATAAGTCGCTTAAGTGGCATTTTGAAAACTTTTGTTTATCAAGTTTTTATTTTTATTTTTTCATTTTTCACCCTTCCCCTCATCCCCACACTTAAACCTTACATTGTCCTCAATGTAAATTTTAAAATTGTTTTGTGAATTAAGGGTGCTATCAAACATCCTAACCTTTACCCAAGTGAAGTTACAAGGCTAACTTTCCAAATACGCATTATGCCTACCATGATTGTACTAAATAACACCAAACTAGCAAAGCTTTAAGATACGGAAAAAGTACATAGACCTGATCATAGATGATAAAAGGTTCCTCATCAGCAACATATGGTGGTTATGGGTCAACACAGATAAGTAAAGCCGCCCAAAGATATTTCTTTATGCTCCTAAAGATCCATGAGCTTCCCCACACTTGAACATTTGCATCCGGTGTTTAAAGCTGAAAAACAAAATAAATAAAACAAAATAAAAGAAAGACTAAAAGAAAAAAAAATCAATTTCGGGTTGCCACCCGATTAGCTTTAAGTTTTAGGTATTCAGCCAGACCGTACCTATGACCACTCATAAAGGTAGAGTGGAATGTTTGCCTACGACATTCTCCATGTATATTTGATTCTAATGATTTGGTATGTCTTCAAGTTCATTGTATTTTGGCTCAAATATCAGCGCATTAACTTGAGGATTTATGGGTATAAGTAGATCGCCAATTTTTTCTTCTTTTTAGGCTTCTTATTCTTTGTTTCCATCTTTACTACCGGTTCTTTCTTTTCTTTTAAATCAGCTAACTCCTTCAATTCCACTTCTTAACCCTGTCATACTCAAAACAATTCCCAAAAGTGATGTCCGCACTTACATATGAACTGTAAGTAGGAACACACACGTTAATCATATCTGCCACAGAAATTCTATCATTAACAAAATAATTGACTGACTTGGCAAATACATCAAAACATAACTTATGGGTTTCCTATGTCATGTCAATTGTTCCATCCCGACTGTTGATTTGTGCATTAGCAGTTTCTAAAAATGGTCGACCCAATATGACCTTTGGTTGCTCGTTTGTCCTTACTGGTACATAATCAAGCGCCATAAAGTCCACCGAGTAGTAAAATTCTCCCAACTTAGTTATGACATTTTTTACCATCCCCCGAGGACGTTTCTGAGTCAAGTCAGCTAACACCACAGTGGTGTCTACTGCCTCTAAAGGACCGAAATCATACTGATCATATAACGTACCTGGAAAATATTAACACCTGCTCTATAATCCAAGAGTACTCTTTTTATCTTCAGTTTTCCCACTTTGATTGAAATGATAGGTGCTCCTGGGTCACTCTCTTCCATTACATCACCTTCATCTTCCTTCCCTACAACTTGTGAAACAAAAGTAACGTTATTATCAAAAAATTTAGAGTTAGGAAGGATACTAATCGAATTAATATAAAGAGTTCTCATGTTCTTCGTGGTTGTCCCTTGATGTTTTGGGTTAATAGTGGTGTCACTCGGTAATTTCCCGGGATTCTTTTTAATTTGAGCCACATCCTCAGCAAGTTAGCCCACTTGTTTATTCAAAGCCTCATAAGCTTTATCTCTAATTTCATTTTTCCACTTAATCTCTTGCATATTCTCTTTCATCATATTCATCAAAGCATCCAACTTTGCATTTGTAGATTGTTCACCAGCAACTATTGCAGATTGTGAATTGCCTTGATAGTTTCGTGATAAACTATCTTGTTGACCCCCATGATTATGGTTTGCCTGGTTGTTTCCTTGAGAATATGAGGTTCTTTGATAACCATTTTGATTATAATTCCCTTATGATCGGTTCTGATATGCTTGACTACATTGATTATCACCTTGAAATTTAGGGTTCATCTGATTTGAAGCATTCCCATACTTGAAATTGGGATGATTTCTCAACCCAGGATGATAGGGATTGGAATTCATGTCGCATTGATGATTTCTCAACCCAGGATGATAGGGATTGGAATTCATGTCGCATTGTTTTCTATCTCCATAAACTTGATTGACTTCCTCACTTCTTCCTATTACCAATGGACATGAATCACCATTATGACTCAACTCACCACATTCTTCACATGCATCATATCCCACATTTGTAACCTACTTTACACCTATTCTTCCTAGCTTCGCCAATTGTTTCTCCAATAATGCAATTCTCTCTTTAGTTTCATAATCAAACGTGATTGATCTTACCTAAGTGGATTTTGATCGCCTATTATCAGAAGCTTGTGCTTTAGAGTTTCTACACATCCTCTCTAAAAGCTTCCCAATCTGCATCTTCATGGTTAGAAAGAAATGTGCCATTTCTTGTGGAATATAAGTACTTTCTCTTCTCATTAGTCAATCCATCTGAAAAAGCCTTGATCAATTCCCAACGTTCAATTCCATGATGTGGGCACATACGAATTAGTTCTTTAAACCTTGTGAATGCTTCATGAAATTGTTCTCCTACTTGTTGTTGAAAGGATCGAATTACATCTCTTGCATGATTGGTTTTACCTATAGAATAGTATTCATCCAAAAATGTTTGTTGCATTTCTTGCCATGTGTGAATACCATTGTCGGGTAATGTGAGGAACCATTGCTTAGCTCTATCTTTCAAGGTAAAATTTAAATAGTCTCAGCATCACTTCATCTTATGAAAAGTGATTTCCACCAATAGTGCTACATATGGCATCAAATTCAGCAAGATGCACATATGGTTCTTCTGTTGCAGCGCCTCCAAACGCAGGAAGAATGGTGCGACAATGAGGTCGTACATCAAAAGCTCTTCCTCTACGATTTGGAGGTGCAAAAGGATTTGGGTTTTCAGAAATAGTCAGTCTGAAATGGCTATCAACACCTTGTACTTGAGCTCTTTAAGGCCTTCTTGGATGATTGACATTATTATTATCCCTACCCCATTGTTGATTTCCAGGTGGTGCATTCCACCCGTGCTGATTATTCCCCCAATTGTTGTTTCCATTATATCCATCACCTCTATCAAAATATCCATCCCAAGCATCATAGTTTGCACCATAATAGTTATCTTTATTATTCCACTCCTTCTCATAGTCTTCATCCCCCTTGTGGACACTATGCATGCTCACATGATCAAAGCCATCTCCTTGATTGAGGTTATTTTGATTCATGTTATTGTTGGGTGGTGGTTTATTCAAGTTGTTGTTGCGGTTGTTATTTGGTGGTGGGGGTGGATTTGCGTTTTGATTTTGGTTATTAGGAGGAGGGTTTGGATTTTGAAGTGGTTGGTTGTTCGGATTTTCCATTTGGGTTGAATCAGACAAACTATTAGCTACTTGATCAAGAGCTTGTGAAATTGATGTACTTGGTAATCCTGATCGATGTAAGACATGATTATACCTTGCTGATTTCTCTATCTCTAGATCGGACACAAGCGGTGATTTCCTACCCGAGTATCGAGTATCCATGCAATCCTGTCACCTGCACACATAGAACACATCTAGCATAACAAGGAAATAAAAGAAATAAAGCAAGACAAAAAAAACTAATAACAAATCAAATAACAAAACACCAAGCTCACCGATTCCCCGGCAACGACGCCAAAT